>JASPKP010005352.1:0-15000 GCA_030674155.1 Stramonita haemastoma | reverse complement strand
AAAGGCGACCTGGAAGGTTGCTATACATATTTTTCTGAGTCAGGTAGCAGTGTCAACGATTATTTTCTATTTTCCAAAAAATTATTTTCTAAAGTAATAGACTGTTGTGAATTAACTGTATTGGAACGCATTGATTCAGACCATATGCCTTTGAAACTTTGTATTTCTTTTCCAAATGAAAACATGTGTATAAAAAGTCAAGAGCAAGACTTTGTTATAGAAAAATTCGTATGGAATGATGAGTTTGCTCATGTTTTTGGTGATAGATTGTGCAGTGAAGATATTAGTGTAAAGATTGATGTGGCAACAAATTTAATAGATGTTAATGTGAATGATGCACTAAATATGTTTAATGATTGCATTAAGGAAAGCGCGATCTGTATGAAAAAGCAAGTGCGTGTGAATGGTAAAAAGCTATCTTGTGACTGGCATGATCAGGAATGTGTTGTAAGTAAAAAGAAAGTAAGAAAATTGTTAAGAATATGTAGACGTTCATGCACAGCAAATGATAAAGATGCTTTTTTGATTGCTAGGCGAGAATATAAGAATTTATTAAAGAGGAAAAAGAGACAATTTAATAAATCTTTTGTAGAGAAGCTAATAACTTCGGTGAACAATCAAAGAGAGTTTTGGAATACTGTTCGTCAAATGTCGTTTAAAGGGAAACAATCCAGACACACAATAACTACTGATGAATGGTTTTGTCATTTTAAAGCTTTATTAGAATCAGGCTCTGAAACTGATGTTCTTGAATATATATCAGAGGATAACACTAATGATTATATGAATCGCCCTATTTCTAGAGAGGAAGTTTTGCTAGCCATAAGAAAACTTAAAAATCGTAAGGCAGCTGGTCCTGATGGTATAATTAGTGAACTGTTTAAAAATTCATCTGATCAAGTTGTCCAATTTTTCATTAAGCTGTTTAATAAATTATTCGATGATGGTGTTTACCCAAATAACTGGAATGAGTCTATTATTTTGCCACTCTACAAAAAGGGTGTCGTAAATAATCCTAATAACTATAGGGGGATTTCACTTAATGATGTAAGCAGTAAACTTTATGGAATAATTGTCAATAAGCGTTTACAAGAATGGGTAGATGAAAACAACATTACAGGTGATCATCAGGCTGGGTTTAAAAGAGGATATTCAACTGTAGACCATATGTTTACCTTACTGGCACTTGTTCAAAAGCAATTCGCACATAATCGAAAACTATATGCTGCTTTTATTGACTTTGAGAAAGCGTTCGACTCCATTAATCGTAGTATTCTTTGGTCTGTTTTGGATAAGAATGGTATTAAAGGTAAACTTTATAGATGTGTTAGAAGTATGTATAATTCTGTAAAAGCTAGAGTTCGTTGTGGTGATAAATTAACTGATTACATTAATTGTACTGCTGGTGTGAAACAGGGGGATGCTTGCAGCCCAGTTTTGTTTTCACTGTTCATTAATGAGTTAGCAATAGAAGTTATTAATAATGGAAGACATGGGGCTTTATTATCAATAGATGCTTTTGAATTGTTTATACTTTTGTTAGCTGACGATGTCATTCTAATGTCAGAGACTGTGACAGGTTTGCAGACACAACTGAACAACTTACATCGTTCAGCTGCAAAACTTCAGTTAAAAGTTAATATGAATAAAAGTAACATTATAGTATTTCGGAAGGGAGGTTATCTTAGCGTAAGAGAAAGGTGGGTTTATAATGGAGTGTTAATGCCAGTAGTGAATGTTTATAAATATCTAGGAATATTCTTTTCTACTCGTTTGAGTTTTAGTGGAGCGTGTAAAAACCTTGCAAGTAGGGCCAAAAATGTGTTGTTATTTATTATGAAAAAGCTACGAACACTTGACAATAATTCCTTTAAGGTGTTTATTAGGTTATTTGATGCCCAAGTTCAGCCCATCATGCAGTATGGTTCTGAATTATGGGGGCTAGAAAAAGCTGCAGTCCACTGTGAACAGGTTCATACTTTTGCCTTAAAGAGATATTTAGGTGTCGATAAGCGAACTCCCAATGACTTAGTTTATGGGGAAACCAACCGCCACCCCATTTACATAGTATCCGCTGTTAATTGTATTCGCTACTGGTTCAAATTACTGCATATGACTAGTGATAGAATACCCCGTAAGGCATATGACATGTTACATAGTTTAGATGCTAGAGGTAAAGAAAATTGGGTAACCAAAGTTCGTGTATGTTTGTTTGAATATGGGTTTGGCTTTGTTTGGCAAAATCAAGGTGTTGGCTGTGTTGATAGTTTTGTACGTGTTTTTCGTCAACGTTTAGTAGATTGTTCTTGGCAGAAATGGTACGACCATATTCAGAATAGTGATAGGTTTACAATCTACAGACATTTTTGCAGCCTTTCTGATTTAAAGCCATATTTAAAGCTGGATATGGATAAACATTTAATGTTTATGACAACAAGGTTTAGATTAGGTGTATCGGAATTAGCTGTTCATTATTATCGATATAGAAATGCTAATAATGATGATTTAATTTGCCGTCTGTGTAAAGAGGCAGAAGAAAATGAAGTTCACTTTGTTCTTTGTTGCCCTGTTCTAATAACCATTCGAGAACAGTTTATCAAGCCCAAATATTATAGAAAGCCATCAATGTTTAAATTAACCTTGTTGATGTCATCATCCTCCCCGGAAGTGGTCCGTAATTTTGCCTTGTATTTATACAAAGCATTTAAGCTTAGAGACCTTGCTATGTCGTAAGAATTATCCATTTGTCACATGCAACCAGTATGTAGATCTATTTATTTTTTGTGTATTTTGATCTTACTGCATTTGTTTGTTATCATGTTCGTATACCCCTTCATAAGGGGCCTTGGCCTATAAATGAATAAACCATCCGAATCCGAATCCGAATTCTCTCTCTCTCTCTCTCTCTCTCTCTCTCCTCTCTCTCTCTCTCTCTCTCTCCCTCGTGTGTGTGTGTGTGTGTGTGTGTGTGTGTGTGTGTGTTTGTGTGTGTGTACATACATACATATATATATATATATATATATATATATATATATATATATATATATACATATACATATATCTGTGTGTGTGTGTGTGTCTTTGTGTCTGTGTGTCTGTGTGTCTGTGTGTGTGCGCGCGCGCTCGCGCTCAATCAGGTAAGAGATATAAAAAAAAAAAATAATAATAATAATAAAAAGATGTGCCTTCTAAAGCTTATCACCTTTGCAAGCGATAATTTTCTTTCTAATTGCATCATGTGGCGTCGTATCGTATTTCGCTCTCAATGTTCCTCTTTGACTTCTCTGTCTCGCCTCTTTTGTCTCCATTCATGTTCCGTACATAAATAGATCTGTCATTAGTGTGTGTGTGTGCGTGTGTGTGCGTGCGTGCGTGTGTGCGTGCGTGCGTGTGTGTGTGTGTGTGTGTGTGTGCGTGCGTGCGTGCGTGCGTGCGTGCGTGCGTGTGTGTATGTGTGTGTGTGCGCTTACACGCGTGCGTATGTATAACTGTGTGTGTGCTGACACAAAACAGGTACACGCAGGCGAGGATGACCTGGGCAGAGGGGGTAACGCGGGGAGTCTGAAGACAGGGAACGCAGGGGGCCGCCTGGCCTGCTGTGTCATCATGACCCACTGCGGCAAAACCAACGGCAACTGAGAGCCTAGCATGCATGCATACATGTAGTATCTGCTATTCGTAAGAGTAGGCCATCGTGTGCCGGTTGGAACAGATGACATTTACGAAACTGCATACACACGGGGACTGGATGTAAAAAAAAAAGCGTATGAATGCTTATTCCATTATCCTGGATATAAAAGAATAAATAAAAATAAATAAAATAAATAAAATATCTTTGGCTTTGGTTTTGCTGCTTATCAACATACACCGGCAGGTACATTTACATGACAAGTTCACTGACATGGCCCCTGTAAGGTAAAGAAAGTAATATGATTTTTTTTAAATATTGCAAGCTTTTGGTTTTTTTTAAACATATTTCATACACCGGCAGGTACATCATGACAAGTTCACTAACATGGCCCTTGTAAGGCAAAAGAAAGTAATATGATTATTAATTTGCAAGGTATTGTTTTCTTTAACATATTATTTCATTACAGTTACCACATTGGCCAAAATAAATTCAAGCACACAAGGGAAAAGCAGCTCGAAATATTTTTGCAGAGAAATTTTCCTGACAATCACATGGTATTCACACCACCCCCTCCCACTCACTCCCGACCATTCCCCCAACAACAACAACAGCAACACATGCGTGTGCTCATGTATAATCATTATATGTGTATGCTCTTAATCAAAAAAATAAATACAACGTACACAAAAGAAAAGATAGCCTCTTTTTTTGTCTTTGGAAGAAGTGTGTTGATTTTTAACTTCGAATACAAAATGTCTTGTTACTTTTAGAATAGTGACCTATCCCCTATTCCTGTTGGCCCCCTATTATACAGATTTTAGCTTTGAATACAAAATATGTTGCTACTTTTAGAATAGTTTCCTATCCCCTATCCAGGTTGGCCCCTTATTAGATATACAGATGTTAGCTTTGAATACAAAATATCTTGCTACTTTTAGAGCGATGATCCCTCTCCTGTCCTTGTCAGCGTCCTGTTAGATACACAGATGCTAGCTTTGAGTACAAAATGTCTTGCTTCATTTAGAATAGTAATCCATCCCCATGGTAGCTTTGAATACAAAACGTGTTGCTACTTTTAGAATAGTGACCTATCCCCCTTGTAGCTTTGAATACAAAATGTCTTGCTGCTTTTAGAATAGTGACATATCCCCCTTGTAGCTTTGAATACAAAATGTCTTGCTGCTTTTAGAATAGTGACATATCCCCCTTGTAGCTTTGAATACAAAATGTCTTGCTGCTTTTAGAATAGTGACATATCCCCTATCACTGCTCACCTCTCTCTTGGAGAGACCCCTGCCCCACATGCTGACCACACTGTATCCCTAGGGGCCAGGATTATCCTCTTGCTCTTGTCTGCTCACAATATAGGATTATAAAGGGGAAAAGAAATATGAAAACATTTATTAAGATGAATAAAGGAATGGTGTGATTGAAGGTTAGGCTATGCAGATCACTTTTCTTTATCTCTCTAAAAAAGAAAGCTCTATCTTCCACTGGGAGAGTGCCTGGTTCATGTGAAAACACAAAGAATGTAAAACAAGTGCCATTCCCCTAATACACCTAAGCTTGTAGAATATGCCTGATACAGTAGGGTTGTCAAATGTATTCATGATGTAATGTGATCAACTGCTTTAAACCAATAAAGGATCGAGGTGGGCTACCTATTCACTTTTTGGCTAGTTTATTTTAATGATTTTTTTTGGGGGGGATAATGTTATTTCTCTGCAGTGTATTCAGATGTTGTTATTTTGAATTTTTTCCTCTCATTTGCCTATATCCTTATATAATTGTAACTTTTTAGTTACAAAATAAAGCAGAGCAATGTAGCAGAAAAGAAGAATAACTGTGTAAAGGGATGTTGTATTATGACAAAATCTGAAGCTGGACATCAAATAAACAGAAGAAATAAATACTGGTATATCTGAAATTATGTTTTAGGTGATGAGTGTATATGGGTGGATCCACACATTAAAAAAAAATATTTGTTGTGTTTATACTTTTTTTTTTAAAACTGAGTCTCCTGTCCCTAGTTAGGGGAAGGCTGGCTTTGTGTGTTGTTATATTTTCGTTGCTGTTGTTGTTCTTGTTGTTATTGTAGTAGTAGTAGTAGTAGTAGTAGTAGTAGTAGTAGTAGTAGTAGTAGTAGTAGTGTGTGTTCTGTTGTTGTTGTTGTTGTTGTCTTCAATTGTACGTGTAGATTGTGCTTCCATTTAATGATATGCTCACACCTACTCCGGCCCCATACAGGAGGTAAGTATTGGAGTACACAGAAATTGAATTGAGCACCTGCCTGTACATTCAATATATTGCCGGAAAACAAGTCTAACACCAACCTGCCTGACTGCAAACCTTGGTGAAAGTAGGCTAATCTAGGGGTTCGTGTTGCTTCTGACACCATGTAGAATGCGCTTCCATTGAAGATCAAAGTCTGGGACTCCAGAATGAATATGAGCCAGTAGTTTTATTTGGCAGCTTCATCTCACAAACCCATGCAGAAGTCAGGTGATCACACTTTCTTGTGACGTCATAGATTGAACAACACACTTGTTCTATATTATGTCTGTTCACTCCCAGTAAAATTAGAGGCTTGTGCATGCAAGTGGTGCGCACGTTGTGTGTGTGTGTGTGTGTGTGTGTGTGTGTGTGTGTGTGTGTGTGTGTGTTGTAATGGTTATCTTTCTCTCCTTAAAAAAACAACAACCGGGCAACACCTTTTTTATAATTAAAAATGAATAAACATGCATATTTATTTTGAAAGCTAGATTTGCACCTATGAGCTCTTCAAACAACAAAATGAATTCGGAAAGCGGCAAATGAGCTGTTAACTGTTTTTAGCTGTCTTCGGATGAAACTATAAACCGAGGCTCCATGTGTGAACGCAGCAGAACATCTTGCTCATACGTTAAATCCTGTTGGTTTAAACAGTTTTATTTGTTCAGAAAACAACAAGCAACAGTATATGATATGAGTACAACAAGCAAAGCTTATATGGGTACTCAAATATCCATGTATATGCAAAGATAGGCTGCAGCTGAACAACATTGCATCAAATAATGAACGATAAGACATGATAAGATAAAACAGAACAGTTAAATCCTGTTCCACTTTTCGTAAGAGTAGGCCATCGTGTGCCGGGTGGGAACAGATGACAGTTACAAAACTGCATACACACGGAGTCTGGATGAAAAAAAGCACACGAGTGCTTATTCCATTATCCTCGATATAAAAGAATAAAATAAAATAAATAAAAAATAAACAGCATACACTATACAAATAACACAATATACACATAAACCATCAATCTGGATTTAACGAGGAGTCGTGAAATGTGTCCAGTTTGGGAAGACCTCATTTTCAAATCTAACTATATGACCTTCTCATTTAGTTGCTGATTTCACATTCCTGGGCAACACACACACACACACACACACACACACACACACACACACACACACACACACACACACACACACACACACACATATATATATATATATATATATTAATATATATTATATATATATATATATATGTGTGTGTGTGTATGTGTGTATATATATATATATTATATATATATATATATATATATATATATATATATATATATATATATATAAGATAAAGCAACAACTTTAACATGAAAAACCCCCATCCATAGATGTGTTTGTCAGACTGTACTAAATCTTATAGATTTACTGATAGTATATTTTTTAATCGCTATCAGTAAATCTATAAAATAAAATTAAAAATTAAAAGCTTTGTACCACTTTATATCACAAAATCTTCAAAGGAGCACAAATATTTTCACAACAGGTTTTTACTAGGTGACTCAAAAGACAAAAACAAAATACTGCATGACTCATACACAACTTTTTATACCACCGATACTGTACAGAAAAATCTACTTTTTAATGCAAGAAGTAAAAAAAAAAGATAAATTTTTTAAAAAAAATTTAAGTTATGTCAAGGACTACACATAGTAAATTTATGTTTATGCACAAAATTTGCACCAGACATAAATTTGTGAACAGTCTGTAATATCGCCACATTTGTATCTATTTGAAAATCGCGACTCCTTTTCAAAAGAAAATCAATTTCGATGTTGTTGGGGGGGGGGGGGGGGGGGGGGAGGGGGGGTTAACTGTAAAATAGAATTTTCACATTTATTGACGTTGTCCCAACAGACTGGAAGTCACAATAATTATTTGTCATGTTCCACAAGAATTGAAATGTAAAAGACTGCTTTAATCGCAGGACAATACCCCTTATCTCTCATACAAACAAGATCTTGCTGGTCATAATCTTAAATAGGATGAAACAAAAAAGTAAAGTTTGAACTATCAGACTTTCAGGCAGGCTGCAGAATAAACAGAGGAACAACATACATGTTACCCATGCCCCAAAACATCGGAAAGATGAAAAACTTTTAATCACCTTCATAGAGTACTTAAGGCAAAGCCTTTGGCAGAATGATTCATTACCATCTAGGTAATGTGTGAAATGGGCTTTTAATAATGCATCTTCTCACTAATTTCCTCACTTTATGAATACCTATCATTATGTGGCAATCAAAAATGTGAATTTTTCAACCCTTAAAAGAAGTAGGATAAGGCTGCATCCCTCCACGTCACCATTTCAATATGCACACAGGGCAAGTCAAGAGAGAGTATGATATTGAAGACATAGGCTCTCAAGATATATGGCAGAAATATAACAAATCTGCACTGATGATACAACACAAACTAGCCGTTAACATCACCAATATGAAGAGAGTATTACACAAAGTATAATTATTCAATAGGAAGAAGAGCCGGTCTCAGCCTCAATACCAAAAAGACAGAAGTGCTGCATGTTGCCAGAACCAGCTGCCAAACAGAGCATGCAATAAAGACTAACAAAACTTTTGTAGAAAATGTCAAAGACATAGATGTCTAGGCACAGTCAAAATACATGACTGATCATGTATTAAGACATAAAAACAAGAACTGGCGTGGATAAAATAACTAAACAACATCTGGAAAGATAATAACACTCTTACCAACTGAAAATTATCTTAATTGGATATTTAATATGGCCTGTCATGCTGTATTACTGCTGTGAAATCCTGGGCACAAAAAAGAGACAATGAAAAAAAGAATCCAACCAGCTAAGATGTGGTGTGGTTTGTTTGGGGAGAGGGGGGGGGGGTGGTTAGAAGGCTGCTCCTGGTCTCTTGAACACAGAGAAGAACAAATGAAAGTTAACTTCACAAGCTAGAAACACCAAGAAAACTTCTAACATTAAAAAAATGGAAGAATATTAAGAGAGGCCAAGCGTTACGAAACCAAGATAGTGACCTTATGAAGATTGTCTTTAAAGGCAAGACCAAAACTAAAGGGAAAAAAGGCAGACCACCACCGAATCCTGTGGCATGAGAATCCATGAAGTCAGCCGGTCCTTGCCAAAAGGAACAAATGGAGAAGGAGGATCATGTCAGTGTCATTGGGTGTAGGGGTAAACACAGTACTCGGTGATGCCGACAGGTGAGAGGTTGCAACCGGGTCAGAATAGCAGACAATGCCCTGCCCTTTCGTTTCCGTTGCCACATGTGTATTGAGAATCTTCAATTAACTTTCTTTTATATATACCATTATTTAGATCAGATTCAGATTATTATTCAGTGAGGGAGAGGAGATGGGCGCCGCCCTCAATATGCTGGCCACTAGAGAAGCTGAGGTCTCTGATGCCTCGCTCCCCTACGACTACCTAGGCTATGGGACACCTTTACCTTTTACTTTATCATTCAGATCACTCATTCCTAAGGGAGAACGATAGTGGTTGTTGATCTGTTCATATTTATTCCCAAGGTAATAGTAAAGAGATACAACAGGGTCATCAGTAGAGAGACAACATTCGAGGGTATTTAAGGAGTTGCTAGTTTTAACAAAATCAGGAAGAGAGTTCCAGAGGACAGTAGTCGATGGGAGAACAGATCTCCGATATAATTATTTTACGACTACATTCAGCCGTCTTTCTGTCCTATAGTCTACGTCCATGGTATGGGTTATTTTCTTAATCAAGGTCTGTAACAAGATTTGACAGAGAAACTGAAAACTTTCTGTTAATCGTTTTATAATGATGAACAATCTTATTTCTCGTCCTAGAGTGCAGAATCCTGACTCTTCGTGCAACTTTTCGTGGCTGGTCCTACGAAATCCAGTACTGATTCTTTAGACTTCCTGGTGCAGTTTTTCTGCGGAATTTGCTTGTCAGTAGTTATCCCAAACAACATCAACATTGTTAAAGTATGGTAATATAACTGATTAAAAGTGCATAATTTCAAGAGATCCTGTGTTAAAGCTGTACTTTAACCTTTAAGGAACATTGTCGCAGTATAAGCCTTAATCGCGCTTTTCGCATGCTCGTCCTATTTGCAGTTTTCTTGAAGTATAAGTCCTTAAGTGTTTGTGCTGATCAGTTCTCTGTAACAGTGTGTTACAAAATGTTATGGGTAAGACTGGATTATTGTCTCGTGTTAAGTTATATAACTTGTTTTTCTCTTACTGATATCTAGGAACTGAAAATGCGCGAGTTTTATCTAAACAACTATATATACAAACTCTTTGGTATCTCATACAGGAATCACATCACTAATGAGGAAGTAAAAACCAGAATCAAAACCCCCATTGGACCATAATTAAGAACTCCTGACTTTAGTGGGGAAAAACGCAAACTAGAGTGGTAGGACCACATCACACGAACATATTGACCAACCAAGACTGTCATACAGTGAACAATACAAGGACGGAGACGAAAAGGAACACAGAGAAAACGCTGGGAAGACAATATCAGAGAGTGAACTGGCCTTGGGTAGAACGATTTGCTAAGGAAAACCGAGAACCGCGGGGGAGTAGAGGAAGTTGGTTGCAAAGTCTTCATGGGTGCCCCCACGGCTCAAGGGACTACGGCATAGGTGAAGCCGAAAGAAGAAATATATATATATATATATATATATATATATATATATATATATATATATATATATATATATATATATATATATAACCCCCAAAACCCAAATACGCAAAAAAAAAAAACCCTACCAAACAAGTAAAATAAGAAAACAAAAGCTTAAAACAGACAAGAACATCAAAGCGAAAAGAAATCAAAACTAAACAAACAAACAAACAATAGTGTAATTGACCCGTGTAAAGAAGCAAAGCAGAAAACAGACCCCAAAATGACACACACACAAAAACAACAAAAAACAAGCAAACGAAACAAAACAAAACAAAACAAAAATCGAACATAAAACAATACAAAAACAGACAAAACAAAATCAAAGAAAGCAAGCAAACAAACAGCAGTGTAAGTGACCATCTGTGTAAGGGCATGACACACACTGCGCCTGTCAGTGCCATGTTGTGCACCTGTGATTTATCTGATGTGAGGGCCTGTGGTCTTTAATCACAAGTGTTCCACCATTCCACTAATTCAGCGAAGAGAGAGAGAGAGATTTTTTAAAATTTATTCTTTTATATCGAGGATAATGGGATAAGCACTCTTGTGCTTTTTTACATCCAGTCCCCGTGTATATGCACTTTTGTAAATGTCATCTGTTCCCACCGGCACACGATGGCCTACTCTTACGAAAAGCGGAACAGGATTTAACGTGTGCGCAAGATGTTTCTGCGTGCGTTCGCACACGGGGCCTCGGTTTAAAGTCTCATCCGAAGGACTTGTGGGGAGAGTGGAGTCAACACTGATGTTAACTCCAGGAGAAAAATCTCCTCGACCAGATTCGAACCCGGGTCTTCAAATTGCCACGCAATGTTCTGACCACTAGGCTAGAGAGAGAGAGAGAGAGGAAGGAGAGAGAGAGAGAGAGAGAGAGAGAGAGAGAGGGGAGAGAGAGAGAGAGAGAGAGAACTCTGAACTCTGAACTCTGAACGATTTTATTGTAGAAGGCCACCGGACCCATTACAATTTCACACACTCGCTATCCCCCCCCCCCCCCCCCCCTCCCCCCACACATTAATTTCGTTCTCAATCCTTTCCAAGAGAGAGAGAGAGAGAGAGAGAGAGAGATTGCAGTACCTTGTATCAACCTGTTTTGCATTGTCTTGTCTATAATTTATTGACCCTGTACCTTCACACACTCACACTCACACACACACACTCACACACACACACACACACACACACACACACCGCAAACCATTGGTCCCTACGAAAATCTTCTATCAATCGTAAAGAAGCGTAAACTTAAATGGTACGGGCATGTCACAAGATCAAATGGACTTGCAAAAACAATACTGCAAGGCACTGTCCAAGGAGGAAGAAAAAGAGTCAGATCAAGGGGAGAGATAGGAAGACAACATCAGCGAATGGACAGGCCTAGAACTCAACAAAATTTTGAGAAAGGCAGAACACAGAGAGGAATGGAGAAAACTGGTTGTCAAGTCTTCCCACGGTCGCCAGACTAAGGGATAGATAGATAGATAGATAAAGTCTAAACACTGTAGCAACTTACACCATAGAACTAACTGTAGCTGTTCCTCGCTCCAAAACAATTTGCTGGCCTTTCCCTCATCCACTCGACCTAACACCCCCCCCCCCCCCCACTCATCATCCCTTCATACATTAGAACTAATTATTAAAACCTCCCACCCCCACCCACTCCATCCACTGGACCGTGAGTGGTAATTCGGGTGCTAATCATTCGCATGAGATGATAAATCAAGGTCCTCTATGTAACAATCATTTAGTGCAAGTGAAAAACCTACTACATCAGAAGCTGTCCCTGATAAACTTGCATGGAAAGAAAAATCGACCCTCATAAGGACACAGATAGATCTAAATATGCCCCATCGACAGGACCAACAATTTTCAAGAAAATGAAGCCCTCCTGTTGTGGTGATACACTCTGTCTGGGAGAGCAGCCCAAACTTAACACAGAGAAATATGCCGTGAGTAAAGTGGCGCACAAGACAATGCAGTACGATGTAATACAATACAATACATTACAATAAAGTACAATACAATGAAGAGAAAAGTAAAAGATTTTTTGTGTATAGGCTATATCTAGCATTAAAAATAATAAAACAAAATAAATAAGGACACAAAAGTCCATCACAAAATGGAGATTTCACACAGATTAACATACAGGCTCTAGACTAGATCTATTTCATGTATCAAATAATTTCCTTCAGTGACCATAATAGTTGAAACGTGAAATTTCAAGTGTAACGGGAATGTTCCCCTAAGGTGATCAGCTGTTTTGGCATGGAAAGAATATTTAAAAAATGATAATAAAATTTAAAAAACCAAACCAAAACAAACAAAAGCACCCCCCAAAAAAACCAAAAACAACAACAACACACACACACACACACACACACACACACACACACACACACACACCAGAATAATTCTTGGCCATATGTTAGTTTAGAACGAACCAGTGATAATGATAAATGTTTTAGTACAACCGAATCCTGTGCCCATATTTGCTTACTGATTGCCTTTAGTATATTTAGACTTTTTCTGGCTTTGTTCAAAGCATATTCGATATGACAATGCCATGTTAATTTTGAAGTAAGTATGATACCTAGAAATTTGAGATATCTTTTGAACAAACTTCAAAGCCTAGATTGTAAAGCTTTCCGGATTGCTTTAGGAGTTCCGTTTCATGCATCTTCTCTAGGAACTTACAGAGAAATAGGAGTATTACCCTTAGATGATTATCGTAATTTAGCCGTTTCAAAGTATATCCTAAGAAGTTCAACAGTTGAAAACAATATTACATCGGAAATTTCAATTAGATCTGACTTAGACTTTCCAAACAGAGCTAAAAATATATCTTCTCTTGCTTCAATTGGCACATATACTTCCAATCTTCTTAAAGAGGCAACCATTAATCCTAAAGATTGGCAAAAATCCACCGCTATTTTAACACCTGTTCCAAAATGGGAACTTCAGAAAGCACACTTTGATATCAACCATCTCTCATTAAAAAAAGAAGAAAATGCGATTATTCTTTGCTCTTACACAAATGCACACTTAGAAGATACATACCCTTCTCATCTTCAGATATACACTGATGGGTCCCTTCTTGAAAATAAGGAAGCGGGGGCAGCATTTATCATTCCAGCTCTGAAAGTTGAAAAGTCCTATCATATTGGCAAAAATCATTCCATCTTTACTGCTGAACTTACCGCTATTTTGATGGCTTTGTACTTTCTGCTTGATTTTCCAAATACTGTTTTGCAGATTTTGTTTTGCGTTGATTCTAAATCTGCATTACAGTGTCTTAATAACTCTCCATCAATGGTTAGGCAGAATCTCATTACTGAAATTAATTTTTTGATACATTTTCTCATTCTGAGGGGTTCGAATATAACTTTCTGCTGGGTTCCATCTCACTGTGGTCTTTATTTCAATGAAAAGGTTGACAAAGCAGCCAAAAAGGCAGCAAAACATTCTAGCTGTTCAAATGTTTTAGACATTCCTCTTTCTCTTCATGAGGGTTATGCTTTGCTTCAAAGTGTTTGCTGGAAACATGTAAAAAAGAAACATGAAGAGGCTGGCTATTCCCAGCATACTTGTTCAGTTCTTGATATTGAGAACATCCTTTGTACTCAGTACGGCTTTCAAAAATCCAGTACTAGAAATATTGTTTCTCTAATCCACAGATTGAAATTAAATGCATTTCGAGCAAAATTTGCCAAAAATGTAAAATGTATATGCGGTGAAAAACTTTCCAATGTTCATGTTTTGTATCATTGTCAAGGTTTAAAGAAGTTCCTACCACCATTTCAAGATAAGTCACTGCAAGAAGTGTTAATCAATCCAAAGTTACTGTGTGAGATAGCATTGTCTCTGATGCGATCCCCAGTATTCTCTTTTTTATAACGTACTACTGTGAAGATTGTGAAATTATAACACCCTACTGTGGCAATGTACTTTTTGCTTTATTCATGGCAGCCTTTACATGTAGTTTGCAATTGTTCATCTTACAGTTTCAGATTTTAAAGTTCTCTATTGTTCGATTGTTCTTGTTATTATTTGCATTTCTTATGCCATCTTTTGCAACATTCTTGTTATATATTTTTGTAATCAGTCTTCTTATGTACACAGTTACCAACGCACTTTTTTTAAAACCCTTATCTCTTTATTGCCCCCCCCCCCCCCCCCCCCAACCTCATCCCTCGTCTAATATCACTTTAAGTGTACAGACCTAAAATCAAAGACACACACACACCAGCCACAACTAAACACTGCATAAGAGGACAAACACACACAGACACACGCACGTGCGCACGCGCACGCGCGCACACACGCTAATATTCCCTTTAAAAATGTATTTAAAAAAAAAAAATATATAT
>JASPKP010005351.1:5000-10000 GCA_030674155.1 Stramonita haemastoma | reverse complement strand
CTCTTTCTCTCCCCCTCTCTCTCTGTCTCTTTGTTTTTCTGTGTATATCTCTGTGTGTCTGTCTGTCTCTCTCTCTCTGTCTTTCTGCCCCCCCTCTCTCTGTCTGTCTCTCAGTTTTTCTGTCTGTCTCTCTTTTTTCTCTCTCTCTGTCTCTCCTCTTTCTCTCTCTGTGTCTCTGTCTCTGTCTGTCTGTCTGTCTGTCTGTCCGTCTGTCTGTCTGCTCTCTCTCTCTCTCTCTCTCTCTCTCTCTCTCTCTCTCTCTCTCTCTCTCTCTCTCTCTCTCTCTCCTCTTGGCCAAAATCTGGAACCGCTTACCGTGACAACTTTATTGTGGATTTTCCCAGGGCTCTGATTAACGGCCCCCTTTTTCACAAAGTGGGGGTGGAGACCTGACGAGGGAGAAAGAAAGATGTTGGGGTGGTGGTGGTGGTGGTGGAGGAGAGGGGGAGGGAGGGTTAGTGGGTTATAAGGGGTGGAATGGTAGAAAGGTCTGGAGTTATGTTTTGTAGTAGAGTGGGATGGGGGTGGGCGGGGTAAGGTTGTGTGTGTGTGTGTGTGTGTGTGTGTGTGTGTGTGTGTGTGTGTGTGTGTGTGTGTGTGTGTGTGTGTGTGTGTGTGTGTGTGTGTGTTATTAGGAAGCAAAAGTTACAGATCTGAAAACTCATTTAACAAAAAGGAGATTTTGTAAGTCCCACTGACTACTATCAAAGATAACAGAAATGTGTACTGTATTGTTCTAGATATCATGAGCATCCAGAGTAGGTTTCTCTGCATGGGGTTCGTATAGGGCTGCTCTCCCTGGGGACAGCGGGTCGCTACAGTTGCAGTTTGGTTGGTTTGCTGTTGGGCGGGGGCGGATGTGTATTTTTTGTGTGTGTATATAGTCTATGTGTGCCTTCGCTTTAACGTCTATCTACTAAAAAGGGATTTTAGACAGATGTATGTATGTATGTATGTATGTATGTATGTATGTATGTATGTATGTATGTATGTATGTATGTAAGTATGTATGTATGTATGTATGTATGTATGTATGTATGTATGTATGTATGTATGTATGTCTGTGTGTGTGTATGTATGTATGTATGTATGTATGTATGTATGTATGTATGTATGTATGTATGTATGTATGTATGTATGTATGTGTGTTGTGTGTGTGTGTGTGTGTGTGTGTGTGTGTGTGTGTGTATGTATGTATGTATGTATGTATGTATGTATGTATGTATGTATGTATGTATGTATGTATGTATGTATGTATGTATGTATGTATGTATGTATGTATGTATGTATGTATGTACGTACGTATGCATGCATGCATGTATGTATGTGTGTCTTCGCTTTAACGTCTATCTACTAAAAGGGGATTTTAGTCATATGTCTGTCTGTCAGTCAGTCAGTCTGTCTGTCTGTCTGTGTGTAGAATATATGTATATATGTATGTATGTATGTATGTATGTATGTATGTATGTATGTATGTATGTATGTATGTATGTGTGTGTGTGTGTGTGTGTGTGTGTGTGTGTGTGTGTGTGTGTGTTGTGTGTGTGTGTGTGTGTGTGTGTGTGGTAGGTAGGTAGGTAGGTAGGTAGGTAGGTAGGTAGGTAGGTAGGTATGTATGTATGTATGTATGTATTGTATGTATGTATGTATGTATGTATGTATGTATGTATGTACACGTGTATGTATGCATGTATGCACACATACCGAGAAAAACAAAAATTCAGATGCTGGGGTTATTAAGTGCATACTCTATGGCCTCCACCCCACCCCCGCCCTCCCTCCCCATAAAATAAAACAGAAAAGGAACTAATGTTCTGTGCCTGCTTGCGCGCATGTGTACACCTCAGAGAGGGTGTATCCTACATCTTCGGCCAGTCATAATCACGGTAATAGTTCCCATTTTCCCATTCTCTCTCTCTCTCTCACTCCCCCCCCCCCCCCCCTCTCTCTCTCTCTCTCCTCTCTCCTCCCTCCCTCCCCCCCCTCTCTCTGTCTCTCTCTCTCTCTGTCTCTCCCCCCCTCTTTCTCTTTATCTCTCTCTCTCTGTGTCTCTGTCTCTCTCTCTCTCTGTCTCTCTCTGTCTCTCTCTCTCCCCCCCCTCTCTCTCTTCCTCTCTCTCTCTCTCTGTCTGTCTGTTTCTGTATTCCCTCCTTTCTCCTCCCCTCCATTCATGTCTTCAATAGAAAACATACCCTCCCCTTTCTCTGAAACATAACGCAAACCGTATTACTTTTCATCCTTTCTTCTTTTATTCATCTCCTCCCTCTTTCTTTCTGTTTCCCCCCAACCTTACCCCTCACTCACCCTTACTCTTCCCCCCCACATCCTCCCCATCTTTTGGGGGGTTTTGGTCTCTTTTTCCATATATTTTTTCTTGTTTTGTAGGCGTGCATGTCATTTGTTTGGCTTGTTTCGTTTATTTGTTTTGTCTTGGTTTCTTTTTTTAACAAAATTCTTTGTTAGTTATTTACTTTTTTTGTTTTTGTTTGTTTCTTTTGCTTTTGTTAGATTGAGTTTGCTGCGGTTCCCTTTCTAAAAGGTTATTTGCACGAGAACAAAAACACCACAACCGCTTTTGATGTGGGAGGGAATCAAACCTTGTATCTCTTGAGTCTATCTCACCGACTGAAACTGATCAGGGTGGCTCATTATCTTTGTGAAATGCTTAGTGTTGTTATTGTTTTTTTTTCTGTTGCTTGTTTTGATTTTGGTGGTTTTTGTGTGGTGATCAGAGTTCGTTTTATCTTTCTCAAATGCTAAGTGTTGGTTTCGTTTTTTGTTTGTTTCGCTTTTTGGTTTTTGGTTGTTTTTGTTTTGTTTTGTTTTGTTGCTTTTGTTGTTGTTGTTGTTGTCTTGGAGGGAGGGGGGGGGGGGGGAGGAAGAATAAGGGGAGCGTGTATGCAGGGGAATAATGTTATTTTCTTGTTGATTTTGTTTCTATGGGTTTTTTGGGGGAGGTAGGAGTGGGGTGGGGATGGGGGCTGTTTGAGTATTTTGTGTTGTTTTATTGTGTGGCGCGCGCGCGCGCGGGCGTGCGTGCGTGCGTGTGTGTATGTGTGTGTGTTTCTTTATTGATTTTTTCTTATATTTCGAGGCTAACGGAACCAGTATTCATCTTTTTCTTTTTTTTTTTTTTTTACATCCAGTCCCCCTGTGTATGCAGTTTTGTCTATTTTGTCATCCGTTCCCACCGGCACACACTGGCCAACTCTTCCGAAAAGCGGAACAAGTTTTAACGTGTGCGCAAGATGTATGCAAGCCACCACCACCACCACCATCACCTAAACCAAACCACCACCATCACCACCACCACCACCCAAACCACCATCACCACCCAAACCAAACCAAACCAAACCACCACCGTCATCACAACACAAATGTACGGTTTTGTTTTTCTTCTGGATCTGCCAACAGTCGTGTCATAAGCCTCGTAGTTGTTTTTTGTGTTTTTTTTAAAATAAGTGTCGACCATCGTTCTCACGAACAAGTCCCCAATTCCTGCCTCCCCTTCCCCTCCCCCACCCCATCTCCGTCTCTCTGATATCTCCCCCGCCTCCCCCACACCACTTAACCCCCCCTCTTGAAGCTCCTTCAGAAGAAGAAGAAGAAGAAGGGGAAAACGAGCCAAATAAGTGACTCCAGAACTGCACTGAAGAGCTAAGCCCCGGATTCCTGCCTGGAAACACCAACACCACAATCCCAGTCAGGCTTTTTTTTCCTTAACAAAAACTCTAAAACAGAAAACAAAAAACAAATCCAACAAAAAAAAACGAAAAAGAATTCTCCGTCACAACGGTTTTGCAAAAGGAGAGGGTTTTTGGGTGCCCCCACCATTATCCGCCTGTGAGGGTTTGACTCTTCAGTTCAGTGGAAGTGTAGTTTACAGTCCTGCCGACCACGAGGGCCATCTCAGAGGAATTGGAGCTGATTTCGGTGTTGAGTTTCTGAAGAGACAGCTTCCCGTCTACCGAGCAATCATCCTCCCCCCAAAAACAACAACAACAACAACAACAACAAAAATCACACACACAAAAACTATCAAACAAACAAAAAAACTCACCAAAACAAACAACAACAACAAAACAAACAAACAAAACAAACGACAAAAAACAAACAAAAACCCAAACAAAACAAAACAACAACCAAAAACACCCCCCCCCCCCCCCCAACAACCTTGAAGAAAAAATGGATGCAGCTGGCTAGCTGTAAACATAAGCTCCAAGCTTATTGTTGAACAAATTGTGTATTATGTTTTGCTGATTTGTAAAGTTCCCCCTCGCTTTACAAAATCATAAAAGAATAAATCTGTTTGAAAAACACACAAGAAAAAATAAACAGAGTGAGTGAGTGAGTGAGTGAGTGAGTGAGAGAGAGAGAGAGAGAGAGAGAGAGAGGAGAGAGAGAGAGAGAGAGAGAGAGAGAGAGAGAGAGAGAGGAGAGAGAGAGTCCAACTTCAAAGATTATGTGTAAAGATACCACTGTACATATAATAATATCGTTTTATTTTGTCATCCGTTCATACAGGCATGCCTTGGTTTATTCTTTAAAAAGTGCCGAATGTGTGCAAGATGCAGTGATACAGTACTTACATATTCTTCTTATTTTGTCTCCTCCTTCTCCTCCTCCTCAGTAGTAGTACCGTAAAATCCCTAGCATAAGCCCACCATCTGGCAAACGCCCACCCCCCACTTTGGGCCAAAAGTTGTGCAAAGGGGTAGCTACCTAGCAAACGCCCACCCTGCTTTTTTCAAAGAGACTATGCTCACTGTCACTAGAATTTGTGCAGACTGTTCTAAAAGTCATCTTTTCTCCCTTCTCTACCTTTTCGTGTTTCTTTCCTTTTGTCTTATTCTTTGTCCCCTCTCCTCACTCCCACCCATCCCCAACAAAGTGACTTAAAATTACGTCATGCTTTTTCCTCTGACGTCTTTTGTCTGTCAGTGATGTACCAGTACTTTGACGACGCTTCCTGATGGCCGGAAGCTGGTTCTTGAATCTCT
>JASPKP010005350.1:0-12500 GCA_030674155.1 Stramonita haemastoma | reverse complement strand
CATTTTAGTGTAGGCCTTGACAATGAACTGACATCAATAACTGACACAGCTTTTGGCCTGGGCCAAGCTAGTTGGTTGTGAAGTCTGCAGGTTGTGAAAGTGGCAGGATGGTTAAGACGTTCGCCTGCCAGCGAGTAAATTGTGAGTTTTTGGGTTCGTACCCAGCCTCACCCTTTCTTCCCAGTTTGACGAAAAAATTGAACTGAATGTCAAAGTCATTCGGATGAGACTATAAACTGAAGCCCCGTGTGCGAACGCACGCAGAACATCTTGCACACACGTTAAAACCCCATTCCGCCTTTCAGAAGAGCAGGCCATTGTGTGCCGGTAGGAGCGGATGACAAAATTATTTTTTAAAAACCAGCATGCTCACAGGTGTCGTGTTTAGACACCATCCCTGAGGGGAAAAAAAAAATGGGTAGGCGCTGCACTTGTGGCGACACGCTCTCTCTCCCCGGGGAGAGAGAGAGCAGCCCCGAATTTCACGCAGAGAAATCTGCTGTGTTATAAAGTGGTATAAAATATAGAATAAAATAAAATATAAAAAACATTGTTGCTTTGTCTTGTTCTCGCCGCCGCTGTAGTCTAGTGGTTAGGGCGTTGGACTCGTAATCTAAAGGTTGCGAGTTCGATCCCAGCTTTCGGCTATGGCGTTGTGCCCTTGGAAAAGGCACTTTACGGCTATTTTCTCACCCCACCCAGGTGTAAAAAGGGGTACCAACCTTGTGTTGGGGGTTAACCCTGCGATAGACTGGCGTCCTATCCAGTGGGGGTCTATGACTCTCAGTCGCTTAACGCCACAGAAACCGGGACAAGCACCGGCCTGATGAGCCTTAGGCTGGGGACAGACTTTAACTTTTAACTTTGTCTTCTTCAGGTCGGGGGCTGGGGAGGAGACCGTCTACATTGACGCCTTCAACAAGGGCAGACAACTGAGCGCAAGGGAGTGCATGAGCAGCTTGCTGAGCGGCCGTCAGTACTCGGACTCCTTTTTCCAGCCTGCCTCCCCACACCTCGTCAGTGTCCCTGTCATGTCATGTCGCGTCTTGTCGTGTCGTGTCATGTCATGTCGTGTCAGGACTGACAGCTGTTCTGTCACTGTGGAGAGTTGTGTGGGGTGTGGTGTGGGGTGGGGGTGTGTGGTGGGTGGGGTGGGGTGGTAGGGTGTGGTGGGTGTGGTGGGGTGTGGTGTGGTGTAGGGTGTGGTGGGGTGGGTGTGGTGTGGTGTAGGGTGTGGTGTAGCATAGCGTACTGTACTGTACTGCACTGTACTGTGCTGTGCTGTACTGCACTGTACTGTACTGTACTGTACTGCACTGCTCTGTACTGTACGGTACTGTACTGTACTGTACTGTACTGTACTGCACTGTACTGTACTGCACTGTACAGCACTGTACTGTACTGTACTGCACTGCACTGCACTGCACTGTACTGTACTGCACTGTACTGCTCTGTACTGTACTGTACTGCACTGTACTGTACTGTACTGCACTGTACTGTACTGCACTGCTCTGTACTGTACTGTACTGTACTGCACTGTACTGTACTGCACTGTACTGTACTGCACTGCACTGCACTGCACTGTACTGTACTGTACTGCACTGCACTGTACTGCACTGTGCTGCACTGTACTGCACTGCACTGTACTGTACTGCACTGCACTGCACTGCACTGCACTGCACTGCACTGCACTGCACTGCACTGCACTGTACTGTACTGTACTGTACTGTACTGTACTGCACTGTACTGCTCTGTTCTGTACTGTGCTGTACTGTACTGTGTAGTGTAGCGTAGCATACTGTAGCATAGTGTAGTGTAGTGTAGCATAGTGTAGCGTAGTGTAGTGTAGTGTAGCGTAGCGTAGCGTAGCGTAGCGTAGCGTAGCGTAGCGTAGCGTAATGTAGTGTAGTGTAGTGTATCTTAGCATGATGTGGGGTGATGTAGTGGAGTCGAGTCGAGTCAAGTCGGGTGTAGTTGAGTGGAGTGTGTTGCATTGTATTGTCCAAAAGATTTCTTTCTGAAATTTATGCTTCTCCTCTCTCAAGAATGACATGTGTTCCTAAATGTTTTTATTCACAATTCTTCTTCTTTTTTCTTTTAATAAGTCTCAAGTTTCTCTGCTACACAGATATCTCTAGAAACCAATGTCATCTTCTGTTATAAGACATTGTCCTTATCTCAATAATTATACCATTATCGTTATCTCTGGATTCAGACCATAGACATTAGCACCTTGTCACTAACATCTAGTAATTCAAACCGTTGTCATCATTCCAGTGAATAATTATCGTCATTGTCATCCTCTAATTGCTTCAGTCCCATGGGTCAGTGAAGTCGGGCGGTTGAATCTCAGTGGTGTCCGCTGAATTAAGGTTAGGGATTTTTACAATCTCTCAGTACAATCACACAGGTCAACTTTAAGTGCAGACCTGCCAGTGCTGTAATTCCCTTCATGTATATACACACACATACAGAAGATTGAATATACACATCAAAGATCCCATAACTCATGTCAGCATTCAGGGGGGTTGTAGAAAACAGGAACATACCCAGCATGCATCCATGAAGTTGGAATGTGGCTACCTTCGTGGTGGGCAAAAATGGTCGCAGCATAGGCAACATTTCACCACTGGTGAACCTCAGAGCTCTAGCTGAGGAACTGAGAACAAGACATCTTGAAACGCAAGCCGTGCACAGCGCACAATTCCAACACCACTCAGTCAAAAGAGCCAAATGTAGCGCACCTTTACCTTTCACCTTGTCCCAAGTGGGGTCAGTTCCTAACATAGTTAGCACCAGCTGGCCCCACCTAGCTGGGATGGGGTGAATTAATTAACCCTCTTGCATCCGGATTCTCTGAACACAAACTGCCCCTAGATTTCGCATTCCATCATGAAATCAGGTCAGGCACACATGCTGGCTCGCCTTTTCCTTCTAAGTATATACCAGCAGCTATAATTACTTCCAGACTCACAGCAGGCTCCGTACCTCTAGCCTGATAGAGCTTTGACATATGGTAGCAATTAGTGATGGTCACAGCCTGATGGAAATCTACTGTGTGTAAATCCTGGCAAATCCTGGTTCAGGATTCAGGGGGAGCAAATTACTCAATCCCGGCAAATCCCGGTTCAGGACCCAAGAGGGTTAATTAGCAGGTGAGAGGAGCTGAAAGTGGGGGAGACACTGACAGTTGTGCCTGACTGTGCATGTCTGACTGCCCTGAAGGTTCTGGAGCGGATGGCACGTAACCTGGTGTGTCTGATGTCGTCCAATGCCCGGTCAGAGGAGACCATCCCTGTCTTCTACGACGCCATCACAATGTTCCTCGCCATCTCCGCCGAGGACATGCAGATGATCCTCGTCTATGCCAACCTCTGCTTGCACCTCAGCATCAACCTGCCTGAGGTTCGAGCCCTTCCAGCCCTCCCTCCCTCTCTCTCTCTCTCTCTCTCTCTCTCTCTCTCTCTCTCTCTCTCTGTCTCTCTCTCTGTGTGTCTCTCTCTCTCTCTCTCTCTCTCTCTCTCTCTCTCTCTCTCTCTCTCTCTCTCTCTCTCTCTCTCTCTCTCTCTCTCTCTCTCTCTCTCCCCCCTTTTGAAAAATGTTTTGGCAACGTAGAGGTATGATTATAAATATATATATATATATATATATATATATATATATATATATATATATATATATATATATATATATATATATATACCATGATTTTTTTCTTTTTATTCTAACAAAAAAATATGAAAAAATAGATTAAAAAAAAATATATATATATATATATACATATATATATACATATATATATATATATATATATATATATATATATATATATATATATATATATATATATATATATATATATATATATATCCCCCAAATATATATAGGTGTCCCATAACCTACATGGTCGTAGGGAAGCGAGGCATCAGAAACCTCAGCTTCTCCAGGGGCCAGCATATTGAGGGTGGTGCCCATCTTCTCTCCCTCGCTGCTTTACCTTCCCTGACCCTAAAGAGGGCAGGTATCCATTTACAGCTGGGTGAACTGGGGGGACTGTACTGAAGCCAAGGCACACGAACGGTGACCTATCCAATTGGTAACCACGCTTGATGCTGTTAACCATAGCTTGGGGAAAGCAAGTGCTCCGACCACTGAGCTATCGTGTCCCCATGTATATGTATATGTATATTTTTATTTTATTTTATTTATTTTATACCATTTTATGTCACAGCAGATTTCTCAGCATGAAATTTAGGCTGCTCTCCCCGGGGAGGGTACATCATCACAAGTGTGGCACCTTCCCATTATTTCTTTTTCCTGTCTGCAACTGTCTTTGTTTCCCTATCAGAATGGCTTTTTTTTTAGAATTTCTCCAGGGACAACCCTCTTGTTGCCGTGGGTTCTTTTACATGCACTAAATAATGATATGTAACACACGGGACCTCGGTTTATCGTCTCATCTGCAAGACTAGCACCCAGACCACCACTCATGGATGGGGGGAAAAGTTTTGGGTCCAAACGGGATTTGAACCACCACACAGTCCAACCCGGACTCTTTGCTTTCTAAGCAGGCGTGTTACCTGTAGACCAGCGATCCCCTGGAGTTAACATCAGTGCTGACTTCACTCTCCCCCAAAAGTCCTTCGGATGAGACTATAAACTAAAGCCCCGTGTGCAAACGCACTCAGAACATCTTGCACACACGTTAAATCCTGTTCCACTTTTCGTATGAGCAGGCCTACATTGTGTGCCGGTAGGAACAGATAACAAGATTTACAAAACTGCATACACACACACGGGTGACTGGACGTAAAAAAGCACATGTGTGCTTACTCCATGATCCTCGATATAAAGGAATAAAGAGCCGCTGCTGTAGTCTAGTGGTTAGGGCGTCGGACTCGTAATCTAAAGGTTGCGGGTTCGATCCCAGCTTTCGGCTATGGCGTTGTGCCCTTGAAAAAGGCTCTTTACGGCTATTTTCTCACCCCACCCAGGTGTAAAAGGGGTACCAACCTTGTGTTGGGGGTTAACCCTGCGATAGACTGGCGTCCTATCCAGGGGGGAGTCTACAACTCTCAGTCGCATTAATGCCACAGAATCCGGGATAAGCACCGGCCTGATGAGCCGTAGGCTCGGGGGGGACAGACTTTAACTTTTTAATTTAAAATAGGTAAGATTTTTTTTTTTAATGTGCGTTGCAGGTGGTCGAACGTCTGAGGTCGTTTGGTTATGGAACGATGCATGGGGAGGCTATGCTGGAACACTGTGAGAGACAGCTACAGAGAAAACAAGAGAGAGAGGTGAAGGTATGATTTGTTTGGGGGGAGAGGGGGGTAGGTGGGAGGGGGGGGTAGGTGTGGTGTGTGGGGGGGGAGGGAGGGGTGGCTATGCTGGAACACTGTGAGAGACAGCTACAGAGGAGACAGGAGAGAGAGGTGAAGGTACGATTTATTTATTTTTTATTTTTTATCTTATTTTTATTGTATACCACTTTATG
The DNA here is from genome assembly GCA_030674155.1 of Stramonita haemastoma. NCBI lineage: Eukaryota > Metazoa > Mollusca > Gastropoda > Neogastropoda > Muricidae > Stramonita > Stramonita haemastoma. The sequence continues at coordinate 7,003 of JASPKP010005350.1, read as the reverse complement.
TCACAGCAGATTTCTCTGTGTGAAATTCGGGCGCGTCGCCACAAGTGCAGCGCCTACCCTTTTTTTTTTTCTTTTTTTTTTTTCCCCTTCAGGGATGGTATCTAAACATGACACCTGTGTGCATGCTGGTTTTTTATAATTTTGTCATCTGCTCCTACCAGCACATGATGGCCTGCTCTTCCGAAAGGCAGAACGGGGTTTTAATGTGTGCGCAAGTTGTTTTGTGTGTGTTTGCACACAGGGCCTCGGTTTCTAGTCTCATCCAAATGACTTTTGACATTCAGTTCGATTTTTTTGTCAAACTGGGAAGAAAGGGCGAGGCTGGGTACGAACCCAGAAACTCACGGTTTACATATTGGCAGGCAAACGTCTTAACCATCCTGCCACCGTCTTTCCCCAATATGTTGGAGGGGAAGGTTGGGGGTGGGGGGGGTGGGTTGGGAGGGGGGGGGTAGGTGTGATTGTGGGTGGGTGGGTGTGTGGGTGAATGGGTGTGTGTGTGGGTGGATGGGTGTGTGTGTGGGGGGGGGGGTGTAGGTGGGTGTGATTGTGTGGGTTGGGGGGGGGGGTTGTGTGTGCTTGTGTGTGTGTTCCTTTTCCTGTCGGCATCAGCATTTGTTTCCCTATCACAGTGGCTTTTTTTTTCTACAGAATTTTGCCTGGGACAAGTCTCTTCTTGTTGGCCATGAGGTCTTTTACATGCGCTAAATACTTTTGTGTAACAACAGGGGACCTTGGTTTATCGTCTCATCTAAAAGACTCGCACCCAGATCACCACTCTTGGTCTAATGGATTGGGGAGGGGGAGCTTTGGGCCCAAACAGGATGGTGGTGGTGGGGGTGGTGGTGGTGGTGGTGGTGGTGGCATTATTGTTAATACTGTTATTATCATCCGCTTGCAGGAGGGAGTCAAGGTGCGATCCGCAAACCCCGAAGTGGAGTTTTCTGTGGGAATGGTAATGAAACACAAAAGGTAGGTATATGTTCATGGGGTTTTTTTTGTTGTTTTGTTTTGTTTGGTTTTTTTGTATATAATTTTTATTCTTTTATTTCAAGGATAATGGAATAAGCTCTAATGTGCTTTTTTTTTTTTTTTTTTTTTTACCCATCCAGTTCCTTTGTGCATGTGGTTTTTGTCAACTTTGAAAACCCGTTCTTACTGGCATACAATGGCCCACTCTTCTGAAAAGTGGAACAGGTTGTAATGTATGTGTGCAAGATGGTCTGCGTGTAATGGCACACTTTTTTTTTTTTTTTTAGCTTTTTTTTTTTTTTTGGCTTTTTTTTTTTTTTGACGTTGGCACACTTGACCTCAGTTTGTAGTCTCATCCAAAAGGATTATTTTTTGAAACAGCACTGATGTGGTTAACTCTAGGGGGAAAAATATCCTTGAACAGGATTCGAACCTGGGTGGGCAGATGGCAAGCACAATGTGCAGTGTTCTAACCACCAGGCTGTCCTGTACCCTGTGAATGTATGTATGTATATAAGGCATAGTTTACTGTTGGAATGATTGTGAAATACAAGAGGTAGGCTACTAGGCCTACTACTACTACCAGTACCACTACTACTACTGCTACTACTACTACTGCTGCTGCTGCTGCTGCTGCTGCTTCTACTACTACTAAAACTACTACTACTACTACTACTACTACTACTACTACTACTATTACTGCGACTGTTGCTACTACTACTAATACTGTGAATACTACTGCTGCTGCTGCTTCTACTACTGCTGCTACTACTACTACTGCTACTGCTACTGCTACTACTGTTGCTGTTACTGCTGCTGCTACTACTGCTGCTACTACTGCTACTACTACTAACACTACTACTACTACTACTACTGCTGCTACTACTACTATACTACTACTACTACTACTACTACTACTACTACTACTACTCTTACTACTACTACTACTGCTACTGCTGCTACTACTACTACTCCTGCTGCTGCTGCTGCTGCTGCTGCTGCTGCTGCTGCTGCTGCTGCTGCTGCTTCTACTACTACTACTACTATTACTGCGACTGTTGCTACTACTACTAATACTGCTTCTACTACTGCTGCTGCTGCTTCTACTACTGCTACTACTACTACTACTACTACTACTACTACTACTACTACTACTGCTACTGCTGCTACTGCTGCTGCTGCTGCTGCTGCTGCTGCTGCTGCTGCTGCTACTACTACTACTGCTACTACTACTAACACTACTACTACTACTGCTGCTGGTGCTGCTGCTACTACTACTACTACTACTACTACTACTACTACTACTACTACTACTACTACTACTACTACTACTACTACTACTGCTACTGCTGCTACTACTACTACTCCTGCTGCTGCTGCTGCTGCTGCTGCTGCTGCTGCTGCTGCTGCTGCTGCTGCTGCAAATACTACTGCTGCTGCTGCTTCTACTACTACTACTACTACTACTACTACTGCTACTGCTACTACTGTTGCTGTTACTGCTGCTGCTGCTACTACTGCTGCTACTACTGCTACTACTACTACTACTTTTTTACTACTACTACTACTACCACTACCACTACCACTAATACAATACTACTGCTACCACTACCACCAACATCACTACTACTACTACTACCACCACCACCATCACCAACCACCACCGCCACCACTATTATAGTAACCGCTAACATCCAGCAATGTGTGTGTGTGTGTTTGCGTGTGTGTGTGTGTCTATGTGTATGTGTGTTTGCGTGTGTGCGCGTGCATGCGTGTGTGTTGTGTTTGTGTGTGTATGTGTGTATGTGTGTGTGTGTGTGTGTGTGTGTGTGTGTGTGTGTATGTTGTGTGTGTGTGTGTATGTTGTGTGTGTGTGCGCACGTGTGTGTGTGTGTGTGTGTTTGTGTGTTTGTGTCTGTGTGTGTGTGTGTGTGCGCACGCATGTGTATTTTGTGTGTGTGTGTGTGTGTGTGTGTGTGTTGTGTGTGTGTCTGTCTGTGTGTGTGTGGTTTGGTTTTTTTAATTTTTTATGTCTGTGTCTGTGTATGTGTGCGTCCGCGTGCGTGTGAGCTCAGGTATGACTACACCTGTGTGATCTACGGCTGGGATTCGGAGTGCCGAGCGTCGGCGCAGTGGATAGAGCAGATGGGGGTGCACCTTCTGCCCAACAAGCAGTTCCAGCCCTTCTACCATGTGCTGGTGGAGGACGGCTCCAACCGCTACGCTGCCCAGGGTACTACTGCCTGGGGGATGAGTTTTGGAGGGGGGGGTGGGGAGGGGGGGGGGAGGGGGGGTTGGAGAGGGGTGGGGTGGGGGGAGGGGGGTGAAGGGGGGGGCTGGGGATGGGGGATGGGGGTGGGACAGGGGGGGCAAGGGGTGAGGGGGGGTTGGGATAGGGGGATGAGGAGGGGGGGGCAGGGGGGGGGTAGGGAGGGGGAGGGGGGTTGGGATGGGGGGTTGGGAGGGAGGTGGGGGGGGGGCAAGGTGAGAGGGGGGGGTTGGGGAGGGGGGTTTGGGGAGGGTAGGGTTGGGAGGGGGGATGGGGGGGGTGTCTTTTTTCATTGTATCTTAGTCCTCTTCCTTGTTCGTCTGTGGTTTGTGTGTATACATGCATATGCGTGTGTGTGTGTGTGTGTGTGTGTGTGTGTATATATATATATATGAAAACAGACATATGCACATCTTGTTTTGTTTGTTTTTTTTTTTTTTTTTATAGATATACGCATATGTACCTGTTTCTCACCTGTGACTGTCTTATTTTGTTAACAGAAAACCTGCTGTACACGCGGGAGGTAAGGGAGATAACCCACAACAAGGTGGGGCGGTACTTCCAGGAGTTCACAGGTCGTCGCTACATCCCCAACTCCAACCTGCTGTCGAGATATCCAGAGGACCTGGAGACTTCAGAGACACTGGTGGAGAGATTCTTCGCCTCCGATCAGTAGTTCTTCATTCTCTCGGCAGCCTGCACGTGTTGGATTGATTCCTGAATGTCCGCTCACATCAGTAGTTATTTACAGTACTGCATCCTTGTGTTGATTCCTAGGGTTCTGCAGTTTACATCCATAGTTATTTACAGTACTGCATCCTTGTGTTGATTCCTAGGGTTCTGCAGTTTACATCCATAGTTATTTACAGTACTGCATCCTTGTGTTGATTCCTAGGGTCTGCAGTTTACATCCATAGTTATTTACAGTACTGCATCCTTGTGTTGATTCCTAGGGTTCTGCAGTTTACATCCATAGTTATTTACAGTACTGCATCCTTGTGTTGATTCCTAAGGTTCTGCAGTTTACATCCATAGTTATTTACAGTACTGCATCCTTGTGTTGATTCCTAGGGTCTGCAGTTTACATCCATAGTTATTTACAGTACTGCATCCTTGTGTTGATTCCTAGGGTCTGCAGTTTACATCCATAGTTATTTACAGTACTGCATCCTTGTGTTGATTCCTAGGGTCTGCAGTTTACATCCATAGTTATTTACAGTACTGCATCCTTGTGTTGATTCCTAGGGTCTGCAGTTTACATCCATAGTTATTTACAGTACTGCATCCTTGTGTTGATTCCTAGGGTCTGCAGTTTACATCCATAGTTATTTACAGTACTGCATCCTTGTGTTGATTCCTAGGGTCTGCAGTTTACATCAGTAGTTTTGTTGTTTTTTGTTGTTGTTGTTGTTGTTTTTACATCAATAGTTATTTACTACTGCATCTCTGTGTTGATTCCTAGGGTCTGCAGTTAACATCAGTAGTTATTTACTACTGCATCTCTGTGTTGATTTCTAGGGTCTGCAGTTTACATCAACAGTTATTTACTGCAGCCTTCACATGTCAATTCCTGAGTTTTGCAGTTGAGATCAGTATCACTAACTGTGAACAGACTTTAAACATATGACAAAAATAATCAGTAAGGGGGGGATTTTTTTTATACTTTTATTTTTTTTTAATAATCAATAGTTATTCACTGCAGCCTTGTTGATTCCTAGGGTCTGCAGTTTACATCAATAGTTTTGTTTGGGTTTTTTTGTTTTTGTTTTTTTTACATCCATTGTTATTTACTACTGCATCTCTGTGTTGATTTCTAGGGTCTGCAGTTTACATCAATAGTTTTGGGGGGGGGGGGGGTTGTTTTTTGTTTTACATCAATAGTTATTTACTACTTCATCTCTGTGTTGATTTCTAGGGTCTGCAGTTTACATCAATAGTTTTTTGTTGTTGTTGTTGTTGTTGTTGTTTTTACATCAATAGTTATTTACAGTACTGCATCCTTGTGTTGATTCCTAGGGTCTGCAGTTTACATCAATAGTTATTTACTGCTGCATCTCTGTGTTGATTCCTAGGGTCTGCAGTTAACATCAGTAGTTATTCACTGAGCAGCCTACATGTGTTCATTGATGCCTGGGTTTTGCTGTTCAGATTGATATCACTGAATGTGGACAGACTTTAAACATATGACAAAAATAATCAGTAAGGGGGGGATTTTTTTTATACTTTTATTTTTTTTTAATAATCAATAGTTATTCACTGCAGCCTTGTTGATTCCTAGGGTCTGCAGTTTACATCAATAGTTTTGTTTGGGTTTTTTTGTTTGGGTTTTTTTTTACATCCATTGTTATTTACTACTGCATCTCTGTGTTGATTTCTAGGGTCTGCAGTTTACATCAAGTTTTGTTTGGTTTTTGTTGTTGTTGTTTTTACATCAATAGTTATTTACTACTGCATCTCTGTGTTGATTTCTAGGGTCTGCAGTTTACATCCATAGTTATTTACTGCTGCATCTCTGTGTTGATTCCTAGGGTCTGCAGTTTACATCAATAGTTTTTGTTGTTGTTGTTGTTGTTGTTGTTTTTACATCAATAGTTATTTACTGCTGTATCTCTGTTTTGATTCCTAGGGTCTGCAGTTTACATCCATAGTTATTTACTGCATCTCTGTGTTGATTTCTAGGGTCTGCAGTTAACATCAATAGTTATTCACTGCATCTCTGTGTTGATTCCTAGGGTCTGCAGTTAACATCAATAGTTATTCACTGCATCTCTGTGTTGATTCCTAGGGTCTGCAGTGGGTTTTGCGGTTCAGATTGATATCACTGAATGTGGACAGACTTTAAACATATGACAATGATAATCAGTAAGGAGGGGGGGGGGGATTTTTTTTTTTTACTTTTATTTTTTTTTTAATAATCAATAGTTATTCATTGCAGCCTTGTTGATTCCTAGGGTCTGCAGTTTACATCAATAGTTTTGTTTGGGTTTTTGTTGTTGTTGTTTTTTTTACATCCATAGTTATTTACTACTGCATCTCTGTGTTGATTTCTAGGGTCTGCAGTTTACATCAATAGTTATTTACTACTGCATCTCTGTGTTGATTCCTAGGGTCTGCAGTTTACATCCATAGTTATTTACTGCTGCATCTCTGTGTTGATTCCTAGGGTCTGCAGTTTACATCAATAGTTTTTGTTGTTGTTGTTGTTGTTGTTTTTTTTACATCAATAGTTATTTACTGCTGCATCTCTGTGTTGATTCATAGGGTTCTGCAGTTTACATCCATAGTTATTTACTGCATCTCTGTGTTGATTTCTAGGGTCTGCAGTTTACATCAATAGTTATTTACTACTGCATCTCTGTGTTGATTCCTAGGGTCTGCAGTTTACATCCATAGTTATTTACTGCTGCATCTCTGTGTTGATTTCTAGGGTCTGCAGTTTACATCAACAGTTATTTACTGCAGCAGCCTACACGTGTTGATTGATGCCTGGGTTTTGCTGTTCAGATTGATATCACTGAATGAGGACAGACTTTAAACATATGACAATGATAATCAGTAAGGAGGGGGGGGAGATTTTTTTTTATTTACTTTTTTTGTTTTTTTGTTGTTTTATTTAATAATCAGTAGTTATTCACTGCAGCCTTGTTGATTCCTGGGGTCTGCAGTTCACATCAATAGGGGTCTGCAGTTTACATCAATGGGGGTCTGCAGTTTACATCAATAGGGGTCTGCAGTTCACATCAATAGGGGTCTGCAGTTTAC
>JASPKP010005349.1:0-16006 GCA_030674155.1 Stramonita haemastoma | reverse complement strand
AATTTGAATATATTATTGCATTCTTTATTAAACCAAAACAGATCATACAAAACTGCAAGAAAAAAATTGATACAAATAGAATCACCGCATTTACATTTACAATGGGAGATAATCATCTCCCATTACAGAACTACTGTTCTTTAGAAACAGCACTAAAGTTTACATTCCCATAGCTCAAGCCCAAAGTTTTTTTATGCGATTTTTTTGTCAAAGTTTGTTATTTTTGTGTGTATTTTATAGATTGTATATTTGTATCATTACTAACCTATTTTTTCTTTCTATAAAAACAAAAAAAATTGCTAAGGACAAACCCTCACTGCTGTGGATTATTTTACATGAACTTAGGTACATTGTCCAGTCTTGCATACATATACATAACTGTAACTTTGTCCCACTGGGAAGGCAGTAGCCATGATCTAAATTCATAACAAGTTCAGTTTATGCCGATGATAGGGTTTCCCTAGTAAACCAAAATGTTAAGCACACATACACACACACATATTAGTTAAAGTCTGTCCCGAGCCATAAGGCTCATCAGGCCGGTGCTTATCCCGTTTCTGTAGCGTTAAGCGACTGAGAGTCACAGACTCCCCCTGGATAGGACGCCAGTCTATCGCAGGGTTAACCCCAACACAAGGTTGGTACCCCTTTTACACCTGGGGTGGGGTGAGAAAATAGCTGTAAAGTGCCTTTTCCAAGGGCACAACGCCATAGCCGAAAGCTGGGATCGAACCTGCAACCTTTAGATTACGAGTCCAACGCCCTAACCACTAGGCTATAGCGGCGGATCACACACATATAACATAAGCTTAAATGTTATTTTTATTTATTTATTTATTCTTTTATATCAAGGATAATAGAAAAAGTACTCATATGCTTTTTTAAAATCCAAGTCCCTGTGTTTATGCAGTTTTGTAAATCTTTTTTATCTGTTCCCACCGGCCTACTCTTAAGAAAAGTAGAACAGGATTTAACATGTGTGCAAGTGTTCTGCGTGCATTTTGCACACAGGGCCTTGGTTTATAGTCTCATCCGAAACCTTTTGGGGGGAGGGGAGTCAGCATTGATGTTAACTCCAGAGGAAAAATCCCCTCAAACGGGAATCGAACCCGGGTTGTTCAAATTGCAAGCGCCAATGTTCTGATCACTAGGCTATCCTACCTCCTGTCATTACTATCTATCTATCTAGTCCTCTTTGTGCTCAGGTAGCACATAAGGCCTCGACTAGAGCCCGCCACCGATGTCGTCGGCTGAAATACGCTCCAGACAGCCCCATGTCCAACCCTTTTCCTTCATCTCCCTCTCTACTGTTCTCCTCCAAGTTTAATCCACCATCGGGGCGCCAGCTCCCTCTCAGGTTTGGTGTTGTCCGTCATTAGTCCAGTCGCCTGGTGTGCTTCATTACCGTCGCCACCAATGTCGGATGCTCTAGTGTTAGGTTTCTGTAACAGGCTTTTTTTTTCATGATGGGGTTGTTAGCCCCATCATAACCTATTTTACCTCTAGGTGAGGTTTCCACCTTAGTCGCCTCTTACGACATGCCTGGATGGAGGGCAGAGGCTTTATTCTTACAATACTCGTTAAGCAAGTATACCCCACGAGCCTCAGGGGGGTCCTGTCATTACACTGGGAATCAAAGCTTCAGTTTACCAAGGTAGTGTGCATGCAGGTGCAGTTTAAGCATTAGCATAGGTAAGGTAAACAGTGTCTGAAAGGGCTGTACAGGTTCCCTACACTCCACCCTCACTTTTGTGTTAGATAGCAGCGGGGTGCTCCTTTACAAAAACAAGCAGGCACTTCTTTTTCAGAATACAGTTTAGATAGGGGTTTACATGCATGGAAAGTTGACATTTGTGTATGTGTGTTGTATACAGTGTGTGTGTATACAGTGTGTGAGTGTGTGTGTATGTGTATGTGTGTGTGTTGTGCGCATGCATATTTGCGTGCCAAGGACATCTTCTCACTGTCTGATTGTTGTTGTTGTTGTTTTTTTTACATCCCTTTTCTGACATAGTACATTTAGGAATTTTTTTCTTTAGTAACTATGATTTTTTAAATTACAAAAATACACTGTAAACAGTATCAATATTTACAAAAGTAAATGGATAACAAAGAATAGGTAATAGAAATTTACACACATACAATCAGATAGGCTTACAGACACATAGAAAAAGAGACAGTTATCATGAAAACACTGTACAGTGTGCTATCTGTATGTAATTTGTGTGTGTGTGTGTGTGTGTGTGTTCTCACATGCACATGAGAAAGAGAGAAGGAGAGAGAGAGAGGGAGAGAAGAGAGGGAGAAGGAGAGAGAAAGAAAGGGGAGAGAGAAAGACGGAGACAGAGGAAGAGAGAGTGTTACATTTGTGCAAAGAAAAGGCTGGGGGAAGTTTAGAACACACAACAAATTCATCCTCAGCACAATGGCTCCAGCAAATCTGTACACAATCAGCTGCCATGCTTCTTCACGGTTTAAAAACAGAAAACTGAAAGGTGGGTGCCATCTTTATTTATTCTTTTATATTGAAGATAATGAAATAAGCACTTATGTCCTTTTTTTTTGACATCCAGTCCCCTTGTGTATGCAGTTTTTTTAATCTTGTCATTTGTTCCCACCGGCACACAATGGCCTACTCTTACAAAAAGCAGAGCACGATTTAACATGTGCACAAGATGTTCTGCATGTGTTTGCGCATGGGGCCTCAGTTTTATAGTCTCTGACTCTCATCCGAAGGAGTTTTAGGAAGAGTGGAGTCAGCACTGATATCAACTCCAGGGAAAAATACCCTTGAGCAAGAATTGAACCTGGGTCGTCAAATTGTGAGTGCAATGTTCTGACCACTAGGCTATCCCGCCCCGCTATTCAGCTACTACACACACACACACACACAAAAAAAAAAGAACCCCCCCCTCCCCCTCACATATGCACAGGCACACTGTAACAAAAAAAACATAACACTGGAAAGAGGATGCCATCTTTATTCAGCTGCTACACACACACACACACACACACACACACACACACACACACACACACACACACACACACACACACACACACACACACATGTACTCACATGAACACTCAGTGTAACAAAAAACCCCAATACACTGAAAGGTGGATGCATACAGCTACTACACACCATACCCACCCACACACAGAAATTGTCCACAGGTAGATTTTTCAACATCACAGCTGCTAAAGTTATTTTCAGTCACATTATTTGTAAACAGTTTTTTTTTTTAAAATCCACGCCAATAGTCAATAGCATTTTTGCAAATGATCTTTATGTTTATTCCTGAAGCAATACCTTTCTTTTCTCAAGATAATCAGGAGTTTATCAACCTGTGATGTACCCAAGACATTGCCTTAGACCTTCCTGGCAAAGGCAAACCTGGTTTTATTGGATGTAAATTGTTTATAAAAATTCTTCTGTTCTCCCTGACCTCTCTCTCTCACACACACACACACACACACACACACACACACACACCACACACCACACACACACACACACACACACATACAGCATATGTCACGTCTGACAGCTGAAGACAAAACACATACTCAATTCCGAGTAATGTTCTGGCCTCAACGCAGCATTATAGTATATATACTTTTTCTCCTAAGAGAAGCCACACAAAACCCCACTGTAGTCTTGAATAATCAAATTCAAACAAAGCTGACCTTTTTTTTTTTTTTCCTGCAGATACATGCATGTTCTTACAGGTGAACTCTTATGTATGCTGTAGCACAATAGACCTTACCTTACAGGTGAACTATTATGTATGCTGTAGCACAATAGACCTTACCTTACAGGTGAACTATTATGTATGCTGTAGCACAACAGACCTTAGACCTTAACTTACAGGTGAAACTATTGTGTATCCTATAGCACAAGAGACCTTATCGTCTTTCCTAAAACACTAGTGCCCCCTCCCCCCTCTATGGCAATCATGGTCTGGTGAATAAGACCGAATTCACAACCTGCAGCTGTTTGCCTTGTAGAATGGAAGGACTATCACAGGACTGCTGATCCAAGGTGTAGGCTTTACTGCTTGCTTGACATTTTCTGTTTTAATGTATTCTTTATTCTCAGAAGAGGATTCATGAGGGGACGAGTTGTTGTTGTTGCTGCTGCTGCTTCTGTGACACTACTCCACTGTACTATCCAGACTGTCACTTCCAGGAGACCACTTTTTGCTGTGCTGACCTTTCCTCGTCCACTTTCCTGCTGCGCTGGTCATTCATCTGGTGAGAAACTCGGCTCTGCTTCTTCAAGGCACGCCTCTCCTGAGAACACACACACACACACACACAACACACACACACACACACACACACACAACCACACACACACACACACGACCACACACACATGACCACACACACACAATGACCACACACACACACACACACACGACCACACACACACACACACACATGACCACACACACACACACACGACCACGCACACACACACACACACATGGCCACACACACACACACACACACACAAGCAGTCAAAGTTTAATAAAGAAGGAAGACGATTCAGAGAGGGGTGAGAGAGCTTGGTGATGGAGTGGGGTTGGTGTGGAGGACAGGTATAAAGGAGGCGAGAAAAAAACCCAGCACAGAATGTTATGCCAGTGGTAAACGCCAGAGTTTCTACTCAAAAAGAATGAAACAAAGAGACCATGAAAATTTTCAAGTTAAAATCAAAATGAAGTCCAAGATATAGCAGCAACATGTGCGCCTTTTCCATTCGTTTGGTGGCTTGGTGACACTCAAATCCCTCTCTTCCTCCTCTGACTCCCTCAAGAGCCACTGGTACACTGCCCTGAAGAGCTCTTTACTATATTCCTTCATTCATGTTGTATGCTCCCTTTCATAAGTTATAGAAGGAAGGTGGTAGGACGGTTAAGACGTTCGTTTGCTTGCCTAACAAGTAAAAACTGTTAGGTCCTGGATTCGATTCTCGGTACTGCTGTTTCTTCCCAGTTTGATGAAAAAAATCGAACTGACCATCAAACTTTGAACCAGTCTGACCCATGTGCTTACAGACTTGTGTATGTCTCAAGAACCCACAATGGTTGAAAATCGGAAAGAACAGGGAGTCAGCTACCTCCTGACTTTCCTGGCCAAACTGGTAGGTTTAATTCCCAACTGCACCCCCGAATGTCGGAACGCAGCTACCTTGATTGAGGGGGAAAAATGGTCACAATCGCAAAAACTCTTACCACTGGTAAAGAAACCTCAGAGTTCTAGCAGAGGAACAAAAAAAGAAATACATAAGCTGTGAACTCTTTCACAGAATCTTTGTAGCAAAAAAAAAAAAATTATGAAGGCTGGGGGAAAAAAAAAGAACACAAAGCAAGCAATCAACCACACCAACACAAATATAAATCTTCAACAATACAAACAGTTTCAAACACAAACACTTCACTATCTCAAATGTAGAAGAAAGAGACCAACAAGAGAGAACAACTCTCTTGTTACCCGAGGTTTTTTATCTTTTCTTTTTTTACTTACACTAAATATATGCTACACACACATTGTATCCTCTTCCCCCCCCCCCCCCCCCCCAACAAAAAAAAACAAACAACAACTAGCACCCTGATCACCACTCAAGGGTTAGAGGTTGAAAAAACTTCACATTCAAATGCGGAAACAAAACCCACAATTTCTCACGTTCTAGATGGGTCTGTTACCTCCAGACCAGCAACCTCCCTCAAGTCAGGTGGGTACCCTATTATCAAAACAGCAAGACCAAGTTAAAGTTAAAGTCTGTCCCGAGCCTAAGGCTCATCAGGCCGGTGCTTATCCGGTTTCTGTGGCGTTTAAGCGACTGAAAGTCATAGACTCCCCCCTGGATAGGACGCCAGTCTATCGCAGGGTTAACCCCCAACACAAGGTTGGTACCCCTTTTACACCTGGGTGGGGTGAGAAAATAGCCGTAAAGTGCCTTTTCCAAGGGCACAACGCCGTTGCCGAAAGCTGGGGTCGAACCCGCAACCTTTAGATTACGAGTCCAACGCCCTAACCACTAGACTACGGCGGCGGCAGCAAGACCAAGTGGCAGGGTTAAATTTAAAAAAAAAAAAAAAAAATTATTAATAAAAATTTTTGGGGGAACCAAGTGGCAGTTACCTTTCTCTCCGCTTTTACTGCCTGCTTCCTTTCCTTCCTCTCCTCTTTCGTTTCGTCTTTGGGTCTGAAGGTGGGAGCAGCATCTGCCCGCTGTTCTATCCACCACTGTTTCATATCCATTGACATCTCCTTCTCCTCCTTGTCCTCCTCCTCCTCCTCCTCCATAGAGGCTGTGTCAGAGGGTGTGTTCTTCTTCTTCTTCTTCTGCTTTTTCTTTGGCATCCAGTCCTAAAAAAAAAAAAAAAAAAAAAATAATATACCAGATGTGAATATCTTTTTAAGAAAGAAAAAGGAGCATAACAAAATCTCTGAGAGAGAGAGAGAGAGAGAGAGAGAGAGAGAGAGAGAGAGAGAGGAGAGAGAGAGAGAGAGAGAGAGAGAGAGAGAGAACTTAATAAAAACATAACTCATTAAACCGACACCCCCCCCAAAGCAGAAAATAAAACCAGGTTTGATATTTTTCTATAGATATTTTTGTTTGGGGCTATTCAGAAAAAAACAGTGATTCCTTTACACACACACACACACACACACACACACACACACACACACACACACACACACACACACACACATCTATCTATCTATCTATCTATCTCTCTATCTCTCTCTCTCTCACACACATACACACAAACAAACACACACACACCCACACAAAACTGAACAGAAAAAAAAGAAAAACCAGCAAAAACTTAACACTTACCTCAGGAATAACTATTTTTGTTGGTAGATTTTTTGTCCTTGAGTATGTGCCTGTAATTTGAAAAAGAAATCTATTAAATACATTGAAGCTGAGTAAACATTTTACAAGTAACAAGATAAGCAAAAAAGTTGTCTAAAAACAAAACTCGTCTATTTTTCCATGACTAAGATTAAGGAGACCAACACATGCACACTTTGACAAATTTAATACACACGCGCATGCAAACACACACACACACTTTTTACAGGTAAATACACACACGCATAAACACAAATTCTTTCTTCATCTTTTTCAAAAACATTATTCCTAATCTGACCATACCAAACACACTGCCAATGAACACTCAGCTGATGAAAGCTCACTCTGAACCATTACTTCAGGGTTTTTTTGACCACCCCCCCCCACCTTTTCTCTTCCCCACCTCTCTTCCACACAACTCTCTAACAGACATCACTCCTGCCTCATCAGCCACCACAGTACAGTGGACACTGTGTTGAATTTCTGGCTGGAAGGTTGCCAGTTCAAATCCCGTAAGACAAACAGATTTTTGTTGAGATGAAGGTGGGATTTCAGGGGGTGGAGGGGTTGGAGATTATGGCGAGAGTTTAAAATTTTATTTTATTTATTTATTATTATTTTTTTTTTAGTATGGTGAGACTTACTGGTTCCTACCCGGAGTGAATTAACCCTTTGACTGCCCATATAAAGAACCAGAACCTGAATCTGCTCTGCCAAAGGACTTTTGCCCAAATGGGGTAATAATTCACCAAAAAATCTAGCATCTATACTACCAACAATTTGATATTGACATGTGTACAACTTTTGCACAGAATTAAATTCTGCATTAAACCAAACTAATTTGAAGGCCAAGTTGGAATTTATAAACATGCCTGAATCATCCAAAAATAAACAAATAAAAAATTAAAAACTGCTCCAGTCAGCCAACGAAACTGAAGAAAAAACAGACTTTCCGTCCACGCAACGGGATTTCCCAACCATATATGGGTAGAGGGAATCCCACACAAGCTTAAAATATCAATTGTTTTGGAATGGACCTTAAAACGAAGTTAGGAAAATTCGGAAAATTCGGTGCACGTCATATGACGTGGTAAGGCACTGGGAGTGCGCTATCAGTAGCACGTCATATGACGTGCTAAGGCAGTCAACGGGTTAACTAAAGACTTAAAGGAAAAAAAGTGGGTCCACACTGCAAAGCATAGTTATCAAAAAAAAAAAGGAAACTTATTACATGGCATCAAAACAAAAACAAACAACAACAAAAAAAGAAGAAAAGGAAACTTATTCCGTGGCATGTATAGCACACACTACTTACTGAGAATAGACTGGGCATCAAACTCCGGTTTCTTTTTCACCACCAAGGGCTCTCCGTGGTAGTTGATTTTCTCCTCCTTGCTGAAGTCCTTCTCTTCCACGTAATGCCACGACTCTGGCAACACGGGTCGGACACGTTCTTCCGAATTGAACATTTCTTTCATTGTCCTGAAATTCATTTTGAAAAAAAAAAAAAGTTAGACTCTTTCGGCCCAATAATTTTTTTTTTCTGTAATTTTTGAGCTTTCAAAAGAATGTTTTTTCCTCCATTGTTTTGAGGAATACGATGACATGTCAGATTTTCATTTGATATCTACACACTAAAGCCCCACTAAGGTTTTTTTTTTTTTTCAAGTTTACTCAAGAGTGTCATGTATTGAAAATTGAAAGCAAATACAAAAAATAAAAGCATCTTAAATTTTTTTTATTTTTAAGTTCTTATAACAGAGTGTACAAATCAACCCCCCCCCCCAAAAAAAAAAAGAAAAACCCAACAAAAACAACAACAACAAAACAACCAAACAAAAACCAACCCCAAACAAAACCAACACAGCAAACACACTGTCCTGACACAGGAGAAACAACCAGAGCAAGTTATTATGACTACTGTGTCCCCATCATCAACAATGGCACACACACACACACATACACCCCCCCCCCCTACCCACACCTACACACAAAACTTACACTTTCCTGTCGGTCATCAGCAGGTCTTTCTGGGCTTGTCGAAAGAGGTCGCTGTCAAACTTCACCCGGCCCCCAACTTCCTCCCCGTCCAAGGCACCCGTCTTGTCCCACGAGTACTCTCGCTCCAGGAGCTGAAGTCAGATGAGCTTTTCACATCAGTGTCTTAGCACAGCAAGATTATTGGGGGGGTGGGGGGGGGGACCGGATTAAAAACTGGATTGATACAATTGTGAATATACAATCGCCTTGCTTCAAAACAGCACTGGCCAATGTTAATTCTGCCAGTAGCACTGAGTACGGCTGCTGTAAATTCAGCGCTAATAGGGTTTTTTAATTTTAATTTATTAATTCATTATCATTATTATTTTCTTTTAGCGCTAATAGGATTAAAACTCTTATTCCATTAGACCATCCCCATACACCTCAGTATAAATGTTCCATCAACGCCCGCAAAACATACTGTTATTACATCAAACGAGACTCTCGCGAGAGATGCTGTCTTTCCGTTAACAAGATGCGTCCATGTTGTATGCAATTAACTGTGTCCAAATCGGTAATGTTTTAAGCAAATCATAAATTTTCAAAGTTTGCTAAATAAATCTTGTTATGAACAATGGTTAGCATGGCTGCTGAGAGAGGATTTGGACACCTATAGATCAGATTTAATGGCTTTTTCCATTGGAATATTGTTAAGACTGATCAAGCAGATGGGGTATGGTTGCCCAGATGCTGTTACAAGTTTAATAGAAGAGATCGTGATTACCATACAGACTGCAAAAAAATGATGTGTCCTGATAAATTTTTTTTTTTTTGGTAAACAACTGCAGGAATGCAAAAAGCACCTGGCACAGTGTGTACTTTATTAATTGCAAAATGCAGAAAATAGCACTTCTTGTATAAATATCATTGGTTTTTTTGTGTAGTGACTATTGAAAGTTGTAAAAATTACTCCCTTCACGCAACTTTCACAATGAATGAACTGTGTTACCTCAGGGGAATAAGGGTTATGAAAAAAAAAGAAAAGAAAAGAAAAGCTTTCCAAATTGCTCTCACATCTTGCCTTCCCCTCCCCCCAAAAAAACCAAAAACAAACCCAAAACAAAACCCACCCCAAATCTCTCAACTGAGTTCTATTATCTACACAACAGTCATCCAAAAATAAAAAAATCTTACAAACCCATACAATCCATATGAACAATGCAATCAACCCCTCTAAAATCATTCCAAGATCACAGACACCATACACACATATCCAGCTGTACTCTCACATTAATACCCATTCACGAAACCATTGCACACTTCTATTTACCGCCTGTGTCATCTGGTCGATGAGGCGAAGGTTTTCGTTCCTGGGCATAGAGGCGGCAGAGTACTTGCTGACCCTGGGCATGCCCTCCTGCGTGTCTTCACTGCAGTCCGTCCAATCGGAATCACTGCCCTCGTACTCCTCTCCTTCCTCCTCATCGTCAAACTCTGAGTCACTGCCCTCTTCACCGCCTTCCCCTTGCCTTTGCAACTGCATCCTGAGAAATGGATACACTTTGGATTAAACAAAAATTTATACACTAAGCTTCTGGTCTGGTCTCTGGAAAGTAAAATCAGTGACATTAATCAGGGGGAGGGTGATGGGGGGTAGGAGGAGGCACAGACCCCTGAAACTGGGCATATCTTTTATATTTCTGAATGATGGTAGGAGGAGGCACAGACCCTGAAACGGGGCATATCTTTTATATTTCTGAATGATGGTTGGAGGAGGCACAGACCCCTGAAACTGGGCATATCTTTTATATTTCTGAATGATGGTTGGAGGAGGCACAGACCCCTGAAACTGGGCATATCTTTTATATTTCTGAATGATGGTTGGAGGAGGCACAGACCCCTGAAACGGGGCATATCTTTTATATTTCTGAATGATGGTTGGAGGAGGAACAGACCCCTGAAACTGGGCATAACTTTTATATTTCTGAATAACTCTTCCCCCTCCTGAGTAGAACAAAAGTCATTTATGTGTACAAACAAGACAGAGCAAACAACAGCAACACCGGACAAAAATATAAGTTGTGAATGAAGTGCAATTTGTTGTTGTAATCTTTAACATTGTGGTACATTTTTCTATGTGACTTTCATGAGAAAATACAGTGATTTATAACCTCTCAGAACGAGAAGTTATGGACAATATTCCAGCCATGCTACCTGCCAAAGTCATTTGTCAGCTGTCAAATAGTGATTTCAATTCTTAGATCACACTGTTTTTGTTTGTGCATACTCTCACTGAAAGAAACTGACGTGTGGCTTCACACCCTTTTTTTCCCCAAGTCTGTCAACTTGTGAAAAGATCAAAATACACCAAAATGCCAGGCAAACCTACATTTCATGGGCACTTTACTTCTCTACTTCTCACAGCAAGTTTCCAAGAACAAAAAAAAATTACTGGGAAATTAATTAGAAAATATTAGAAATGCCTTAAAAATACAAGGAACAGATACATAAATTCTAACTGACTGTGTTTAAAAAAAAAAATCCAAAAAAAAAATCCATGTTGGCTGTTATTTGGTGAGTCTCTGTTTGTATTTTCGGTTTCTTCAGCTTACTTGTTCATGGAAACTGCATTACGTTAGGGGTTGAGGAGGAAATGATAAAAAAACCAGTACTTGAGGGGGGTGCATGGTGGTAGGGGATAGGATTGTAGTCAACTTTGCTGCCAACTATGGATTACAGCCAAAAGCTCCAGAGTTGCCCTATTTTTAAAAAAACCTTCAGTCCCCAGTTTTCAGCTTGTAATTCAGAGCAAAACCACCTCCTCAAGGTTAGACTCGTTGCCATGGCTAGTTAAAAGCATCAAAAGCATTTGGGGGTGAATCCAAGCATCCTCACAGATTTTCAATTTTGAACACCGTTACCAGCACACAAGTGTAGAAAGATGGAGTGAATGATCACAAAGTCTTTCTTCTGTGATTGAAAACTTGCACATCATCACACGGTTCTTTGCAAACAAAAATGTTTTGGGATACATACACACACATAAAAAGCACTTAAGGACCACAACAGACAGTTTATAATTTGTACAATATTAAAATACAAAAAAAATGCCCAACCTTCTGCAGCAATATTTGCTCAACGTTTTTAATTCAGGAATGGTGCACTTACTGGTAGAGCCACTTTGTGAGATCTTTGGTCTTTTTATCAGTCTCTCCCTCATCCTGGGGGTCGTCTTCTCCAGGTTCATCCGCATCGTCTGTTTCTTCATCATCGTCTTCAAAGTCTTCCTCCTCTTCCACGATTTGCATGCCCGCCTCTCCATTTGCCATCTGCATGAAGTCATCATCTAAAACATTCTCTGGATCTTCAAAATCAAACTCATCGTCCAGAGCGGCCGTGATTTCTGGGTCCAGTTCCTCCTCAGGTTCTGCAAAACAGACAAGAAAATCCCGTTTGATATTGATAAGACTACCCTGTCTTTTTTTTTTTTTCTCTCCATTTTCTTTCTTTCTCCTCTGGTATAATTTTCAGAAACTGCTAGTAATGTGAAGATAAAACAATTGTTATTTGATCTTTAACTGTGCTATGAAAGGCATTTTTAATGTGAAACAAAAGTGCCATTTTTCATATCATTCAGTGCAGTGGTCTAGTTGTGTGCTGGTGAATGCTGAAAATGCAATGCACTCTTGCTTATTACGTTGTTTATGTGTGGCGGTTACCTCTTTTCTATAACACTGATTTTAAACAGAAAATAACCTGTGGAGATTTTAAAATGTGAGAGATGCATCATAATCAGACTGTTCAGCTGTCAGTCTTCAGACCTTCGGATGAGACTTTAAACCGAGGCCCCGTGTGCGAACGCACGCAGAACATCTTGCGCACACGTTAAATCCTGTTCCGCTTTTTGTAAGAGTAGGCCATTGTGTGCCGGTGGGAACAGATGACAATATTTACAAAACTGCATACACACGGGAACCGGATGAAAAAAAAGCACATGATTGCTTATTCTGTTATCCTCGATATAAAAAGAATAAATAAATAGACTTCAAAGTCTTTCACCTTAATCAGCCTTGTTCACATTTTTCAAAATATAAAAAAAAAACCTGGGTAATTTTCAGTTAACCATTGGACCTAACGTCATAACTTAGCAAAGAAACCACTAAGACCTTTACTAAGTCAATCACACACATCATTAAAGCTTTACATCACACACTCACTGGAAAAAAGAAGTTGTATACATGTATATGTGTTTCAAGCTAACCAGTAACTAACCTGCTGCTGCTGCTGCAGCTGCTGATTCGGAGGCGATGCTGAACACAGACTCATCATCCATCTCTTTGTCCTTCAGCTGGAACGTTGGCAGCTTCACAAACACAATGGGCACGTCATGTTAGAAACACAGCAACAATGCTAGTTTAAAACCAATTCAATCAATGTCATTTACTGACACTTAAACATCTACATCAAAACACGCTGAAATGTATACAAGCTTATCACTAAATCTTATAGCATCTGCAAATAATTCTATATCTACATTTCACCCAAATATCTGGCAAACTCCAATCTTAAGTCCACTGCATACATATGAGAGACTATCTATTCAATCATCATATTCCCTTATATTCCCTTATTGACACATAAAATCAATGGTCTGGCTCTGCTCTACATCTCAAACACAGGCATGACATCCCTGTCCTCATAGTATATAAATCCAACAATTACTGGCCTTTCTCTTGGTAACCATCTGAACTTTAAATAAAAAAAAAGATTGTTAAATATTATTATTTTTATCCTGCTGCACCAAGAAAAAGAATCTTGAAACCAATCATTTTCAAATAACAAACCAGCAACAATGCGTTCATGATATACATACATTTATACATATATATATATATATTCTCTTTTGTCTATGACTGTCTCTGTGCTCTGTGTTGGCTCCAGCTCACGTGCATGTGTGTGACAGGGAAGGAGCAGGAAAAGAGGTTGTGTATGACAACAAATAAGGACGAATGAGTTAAAAAAAAAAAAATGGATGAGGTTTACCTTTCAGCACTTTTGCTGTGCAACTATTGTGAGACAGGGGATATGTTGTGAGTGAAAGCAACAAATCAGCTCATATACACCCCTGAAAGTCAGAATCCAGCTACTTTAATTAATGGTGGGAAAAATCGGTCATGAACATATATGCAAAAATCTCACCATAGGTGAATCTCAGAGCTCTAACTGAGGAACAAGGGGGGAAAATCCTTTGTTCAATTATGTGTCAAGTTTCCATTTGTAAAAAGTCCACTCCAAATAAGATTATTTCTTGTTCCTATAATTTTTCATATCTATATTTTACAGCTCAAACAGGCCACTTAAGACTTCAAGGTGAAATTGGCAGCAACTAAAAGACTCAGAAGATTTTTTTCTGCGTGAGAACCATATTAGCAAAATAAGCCTGAAACAACAAAAGTTTCAGCACAATAAACATCATCATGTAACTAGTTTTCTTACTTCTTTCATTTCACTTTCGCGGATGTCTTTGACTTCCCTCAAGTGTTGAAGATAGTCGTATTCATCATGGTAATATACACCATATTTCATTTGTTCGTCCCATCGCTGCTCCTGAAACATCCATTTCAAAAACATGAGATACACTGAAAAATAAAATACAACACTATGATGATATGTAAAAAATAACAATATAAACACGAAAAAAACAAACAAACCCCAAATCACTGATGAAAAACAACAGTAAATTGTATCCAGATTCAACACAAGAGTTTTTAATACATTCCTGCATGCACTCCCCATTCTAGGTCATATATGTAATGACAAAAATACATAAAATTTACAACCTTCCTACAGAAATTCAGTGAATGTGTGTGCATAATGTGCCTGTGTGTGTGTGTGTGGTGTGTGTGTGTGTGTGTGTGTGTGTGTGTGTGTGTGTGTGTTGTGTGTGTGTGTGTGTGTGTGTGTGTGTGTGAGTGAGTGAGTGAGTGAGTGAGTGAGTGAGTGAGTGAGTGAGTGAGTGAGTGAGTGTGTGTGTGTGTGTGTGTGTGTGTGTGTGTGTGTGTGTGTGTGTGTGTGAGTGTGTGTGTGTGTGTGTGTGTGTGTGTGTGTGTGTGTGTGTGTGTGTGTGGTGTGTGTGGTGTGTGTGTGAGTGTGGTGTGTGTGTGTGTGTGTGTGTGTGTGTGTGCATTACTGTGAAATGTGTGCATATATGATACAATTTTCGCTATTGCTAAGGGATTTTTGCCGCCGCGGTAGTCGAGTGGTTAGGGCGTTGGACTCGTAATCTAAAGGTTGCGGGTTCGATCCCAGCTGTCGGCTATGGCGTTGTGCCCTTGGAAAAGGCACTTTACGGCTATTTTCTCACCCCACCCAGGTGTAAAAGGGGTACCAACCTTGTGTTGGGGGGTTAACCCTGCGATAGACTGGCGTCCTATCCAGGGGGGAGTCTATGACTCTGAGTCGCTTAGCGCCACAGAAACCGGGATAAGCACCGGCCTGATGAGCCTTAGGCTCGGGACAGACTTTAACTTTTTTTTTTAAAGGGATTTTTGTGAGTATACTTCTCTATTTGCCGATTTGGTGCTTCACTCGCCTTTTTTTTTTTTTTAATGCCTTCTTTCCTTTCTTCTAAAACAAAAAACCCCCAAAACAAACCAAAACACAATAAATAAGGATATTACTTATTAGCAGACAATATCTTTAAAAACAAACAAGATATAAAGAGAACTGAAAGAAAGAAATATTACCTTTGCATCTTCGTCCTGCTGAAGTTCAGCTGGGTCTTGCTCAGGTCTCTTATAGCTGACTTCAAAATGGGTTGCTCCCTGTTTGGCCACATCCCGAAAAGACTTCTTTTTCCTTCGGCCTGGCTGTAAAACACAAAGGCAAAATGTTGAAAAGCAGTTGATCGCTTCATGCTGCAGTGACAACACTGACTGGGAGTCTAAATTACGGAGACAAGTTACAGGGGTGACATAATTAGAACTTGATAGAAGTTACTCTTTTTATCATATGTCCACCACTGTTAATGATATGAATACTTCAATTTTAAAAGCTTAGTGTATACTAAATTTTGCACAATAGTTTAATAAATAAAACATAAAACTTTTTAGAAGTCAAGAAATCTGATCCCAAGTAACAGAAGCTCGGTGA
>JASPKP010005348.1:5000-16006 GCA_030674155.1 Stramonita haemastoma | reverse complement strand
GGCTGGCTGGTTGGTTGGCTGGCTGGCTTTTCTTTTTTACAGGACCAGACCCACCTGATTTTTTTTTTAAACACACAAAAAAAATCGTTTTTCTGAGAACCTCTTCTCTCTCTCTCTCTCTCTCTCTCCTCTCTCTCTCTCTCTCTCTCTCTCTCTCTCTCTCTCTCTCTTCTCTCTCTCTCTCTCTCTCTCTCTCTCTCTCTCTCTCTCTCTCTCTCTCTCTCTCTCTCTCTCTCTCTCTCTCTCTCTCTCTCTCTCTCTCTCCCCTTCAAAATAACATATAGAATGAGTTCATTTTCAGCCACAGTTTGAATTATGTTTTAGTTCAACAGGAGGCATTGGGGCTCAAAGAAGGTGGGTGCCAACTCTTAGCACATGGATTTATAGTCGGACTTCGACTATTTTCACACGGTAAAGGGTAAAGGTGTCTCATAACCTATAAGATCGTTCAGTAACGAGGTGTCAGAGACCTCAACTTCTCCAAGGACCAGCATTTTGAGGGTTGTCCCAGTTTTTTTTTGTTTTTTTGGTATCTACACAATTGTAAAAAAACAAAACTAGTCCCCAAAGTGGATATTGGATAGCTCAGTGGTCCGAGCAATCAATTTCCCAGATGAGACTATAAACCGAGGTCCTGTGTGCGAACGCAAGCAGAACATCTTACGCACACGTTAAATCCTGTTCCGCTTTTCGAAAGTGTAGGCCGTCGTGTACCGGTTGGAACAGATGACGAGATTTACAAAACTGCATACGCACGGGGACTGGATGTAAAAAAGCACACGAGTGCTGATTCCATTATCCTCGATATAAAAGAATAAATAAATAGATAAATGAATGAATAAATAAATAGATGAATATTATAAAAAAAAATGTTGAACAGCATTGAGCGTGGTTACCAAGCGGGTGAGTGATCGTTTGCTCACCTTGGCTTCAGCACAGCCCCCCCAGGAGTAAATGGGTACCTGCCCTCTTTAGGGTCAGGGAAGGTAAAGCAGCGAGGAAGAGGAGATGGGCGCTGTCTTCACTATGCTGGCCCCTAGAGAAGCTTAGGTTTCTGACACCTTGCTCCCCCAAGACCACATAGGTTATGGGACAACTTTGCCTTTACTTTTACCTTCCCGTTTCTTTTGCGGAAGGTTGTCTTGAATAAACATTTCACTTAACCAGTGCATGTTCTTGTCACTGGGTTTTTGAATTTTTTTTTTTATACCATTCTTCCGACAGACACTTCAAGACGGTAATCTTTCTTTATTCTTTCTCTTGTAGGACGGTGAAAAGACAGATTTGTATGTGCTTATCTCCAAACCCAAACCAAACTGCACTATACAGAATATCTCTCTTTCTCTCTCTGTCTCTCTCTCTCTCTCTCTTTCTCTGTCTGTATGTCTCTCTGTCTCTGTCTGTCTCTCTTTTTTCTCTGTTTCTGTCTCTCTTTTTCTGTCTCTGTCTCTCTTTTTCTGTCTCTGTCTCTCTCTCTCTGTCTCTCTCTCTTGTCTGTCTGCCTTTCTGTCCACCTCTCTGTCAGTCCTTCTGTTTGTCTGTCTGTCTATCCGTCCGTCCGTCTTTCTGTCTATCTTTCTGTCTGTCTGTCTGTCCGGTCCGTCCGTCCGTCCGTCCGTCCGCCCGCCCATCTCTCTCTCTCTCTCTCTCTCTCTCTCTCTCTCTCTCTCTCTCTCTCTCTCTCTCTCCTCTCTCTCTCTCTCTCTCTCTCTCTCTCTCTCTCTCTCTCTCTCTCTCTCTCTGCCTTTCTGTCTGTCTTTTTGTCTGTCCGTCCGTCCGACCGTCCGTCTGTCTGTCTGTCTGTCTGTCTCCCTGTCTCCCTGTCTCTCTGTCTCTCTGTCTGTCTGTCTGTCTCACTCCCCCCCCCCCCTCTCTCTCTCTCTCTCTCTCTCTCTCTCTCTCTCTCTCTCTCTCTCTCTCCCCCGTACAAACAAACAAGAATATATTTTTCTTCTTCACGCTTTTTCTTTACCTATCAAAAGCAAATACAGAAATAGCTCAATCTGTTGTAACACTCGGCACGTAGACAAACTCAGACAAAACATGCTTTGACTGCAGCTGATCATTTTACAATTCTTTTGCTGACTCCATTCTCCCCAAAAGTCTTTCGGATGAGACTTTAAAACCAAGGCTCCGTGTGCGAATGCACGCAGAACATCTT
The DNA here is from genome assembly GCA_030674155.1 of Stramonita haemastoma. Lineage (NCBI taxonomy): Eukaryota > Metazoa > Mollusca > Gastropoda > Neogastropoda > Muricidae > Stramonita > Stramonita haemastoma. Next base: position 13,845 of record JASPKP010005348.1, on the reverse strand, counting down.
GCGCACACGTTAAATCCTGTTCCGCTTTTCGTAAGAGCAGGCCATCGTGTGCCGGTGGGAACAGATGACATTGACAAAAACTGCATACACACGGGGACTGGATGTAAAAAAAAAAGCACAAGAGTGCTTATTCCATTATCCTCGATATAAAAGAATGAATCAAATCAAATCAAATCAAATCGATCTATCTCTCTACCGCCCTACCTCTCTATCTTTCTATCTGTCTGTTCCTTCTTTTTATATATATCTTTAGATATGGAAAACAGATTGGATTCATATTCTTTTGAGATTAGTTAGCACGCTATCTGTACATAGGCCACCTTTCAGGTATACAAGAAGAAGAAGAAGAGGAGGAGTATTGCGTTTCATGTCTTTTCACATGCTCTCAGAGGGCATGTATGTAAAGCAAGGTGAGGCTTCAGGGCTTACGTGACTGACTGGCTGACTGACAGACTGACTGAATGACTGACTGAATGACTGACTGACTGACTGACTGACTGACTAACTGACTGGGACTGAAATCTTTGTGCAGTTACGTCAAGATTTGTTTGATGTGGGTTCTCTCTCTCTCTCTCTCTCTCTCTCTCTCTCTCTCTCTCTCTCTCTCTCTCTCTCCTCCTGGACGTCGTTGTGTCAAGACGTATCCACGAGGAGCTCCAGGGTGCAGCCAAGCGGAACGCTTCACGCTTGAACGCTTCACCTAGGGCTTCAGTTGTGCTGTTGTGCTGTTGTTTCAGTGTTACAGTTATTCAGTTATTCAGTTTATTTCAGTGTATTTCCTAGTCTTCAGTATTGCCGTAAATTCACATCGGCTTTGTGCTTTTAGTTGTGGCTTTAATTGAGTATCTATCTTCACATTTTCACATCTCATTGCATAGTGGTTCTTGTGCGGTTTTCTTCTGTGCTGTTCCTGAGAGTTATATATGTTTGTTTTTGTTTTTTTTATCTCGAACAAACGTATTCAAGGAGCGCTCCAGTGTTCTTTCACTGACCGGTGTTTTGTGGTGCATTACACCTGCGTTGAAGTGTCAAAGTGGTGATGTGGTGAAGTGTTGAAGTAATCATGTGAAGTGACTGCTTCCTCCCAGTATGTAAGTGAGTATCAACTGTTGTAAATTCACATATCAGATAAGGTGAACTCGAGCTAGACTGGAACTATGTGAGGGCCACATCGAACCCTCCCTCCAAATGAGGACTGGTTGGTGGCTCTCCTTTTCACTACTGCTGTGACTTTTTTTTTTTTTTTTTTTTTTTTTTTTTCCCGTGACTTTCCTCTTCTCTTTTCTGAAATTAGTGATGTAATTCTACCTCCAACACACCTTCCACAATGCGACCAACAACCAGATCAGAAAGTGCCAAACATTCATTATCATTAGCAAACATTCAGTTCACCAAAGATAGTCGACAGGTAAAATTCGTAGCTGCTCACAAACACCTCCCTACATGGAGAACAGTGCTACACAACAGATATATAGACACACTTAAGTCAGACACTGCAACAACCACATGGCGGGACTTGACACAATCAGAAGAAATCATACCAAATCTAGACACTTATCTACCTGCACTTCCACCACAACTTTTCAAAACATTCCTGCAGCTCTTCCTAGACAGTTCGAAACTACTAACAATAACAATATTTCATTCAACGGGGACCGTATTGATTCAAGGAAATACATGCCAGGAGTGGTTGGAGAAAGAATTTGACATTTTAAAGAAAATAGTAAATAGTATTTGTGATTGTGCTGGTGATGGAAACCCCACTGATCCCTCTTCCTCCCCTGTGTATCTGTCTGTGCCTGGAACTTTGTTAGCCATCACTGCACCTTCGCCTGACATTACCCTCCCCCCAGTAATGGACAGTTCTCCCACCATGTTGCCAGGAGACAATCAGTTGTCTGCACCATCTCATCCTCCTCCCCCTCCTTCCTCCCCACCTCCAAGCCAGCTCCCTCTGTGTTCAGCTGATGACATCTCTACTGAACCATCTCCCCAGCAACCACAGCTCTCCTCTGCCCCTCCAACTGACTCTCTGTGTAGTGACACAACCCCCCTATCCCACCCCCTGAACAATGACACCTCTCACCCACAAACCCCCTTGATCCAATCTCTTTCCCTCAACACTACCGCCCCCTCTCCATCCAGTCCCAGCACCACCCCCTCCCCTGACTCTAGCCTTTCTACACCTACTTCTAACCACCTCCCCCTGCCTGCACAACCATGTGACACAAAATCACACATCCACACAAAATCTCCACCCAGCCTCCACAGCTTGGCCACTTCAGCCCTACTCACACAAGTTCACTGCCAGCTGTCTGCAGCCATCTCCACCATCACTGCCCTCAAAGCACAGGTCGATGCATTACAGACAGAGAACAAACACTACACCAACAGATAGAGATAACAGCCAGCACCAGCAAAGACAGCTCAGTCCAAACAAAAAACCACATAAAAGCCACAGAACAAACACTGAAGTCAACCATTGCTGACCTTACTCAGCAAAACACTCAATTGCAGAAAACAGTTGACAGTCAAGCCAAAAGCCTCTCTGCCTTCGACAACTGGCAAAAGCACATTAATAAAGAAATCAATCAATTAAAGAAAGCCCTACCATCAACTACTACATCATACCTACCATCCCACTCCAACAACCATCCAGTCACTTCCACTCCAAAGACTCATACCAAAAAACTAACAGACACTTCCAAAATTCTCTTAAGTGACTCCCTCTCTGATATATCAGACACCCCAATTGATGAAGAAATTATACCCACGATCCCCACTAATAACAAGTTTTCACCCCTTGATCCTGACCAAAACCCCAGCCCCAAACCACCCCCTCCACCAGCCCTTCCTCAACATCCAAAAGACAAAAGGACAAAAAGTCCAATTCCCACTGTCTACTCCAAGGCACCCCCTCCGACATCCCCTTTCCCAACACCTTTAGAGACACTACTGAGAAAGACTGTCCCCACTGCCAGCCAAGAGTTACTCATTGGTGATTCTGTCTTAAGAGCAGTTGGAGACAGAACTTCTCCCCATGAAGGACCAGCAAGTAACCTGTCAGTGCCAGGCCTGACAGTCCAACACCTGCTGAAGTGGCTATCCACCCTTCCTCCTTCTCCACACGTCAAACGAGTCACTTTCCATGTAGGCATCAACAGCTGCTTACAAAGTGGCCCAGTTGAGTGTGCGACATGGCAACGTGTAATCAGAGGACTACGCCAGGCTTTCCCCCTTGCCAGCATAAAAGCCTCTTCAATCCTCCCTCCATATGGCCGACACCATACCACCAAATCCGTGAGGGACTCCAACACCAGCCTCTCCAAAGTCTGTGCAGAAGAGGGGGTGAGTTTTATCAACCACACCTCCTCTTTTCAGACTGAAAGTGGGGCGCCCAAGAAGTCGCTCTACAAGTACCAGGACCCCTTCCACCCAAGTCCCTATGGTATTGCGGTCCTTACCAACAACTTGTACCGCATACCAAAATCAAAACCTCTGCTCCCCACTCCAGCCCACTCCATGAGCCAAAGGCACAAGACTTGGGGCTCACAGTCCATCCATCGAGCTGTGCCCAACAACAAAGGACAGCCCCATCCTGCCAAGGGCCCATGGTCTCCCCCAACACCTAAAGCCCCTCGGCCTGTGGACAGTGTACCTGACTACGAGGCCTCTTCACACCGCCGCCACGACTACAATAAGCAGTTCGGCCTGAAGAACAGCGTGCCTGAGAACAAAGCCCGTCCACGCCGCGGCGACTACTATAAGCAGTACGGCCTGCCTTACATCGAACCTGAGTACAGCGGGGACTACGATAAACAGTTCCCACCCCTTCCCTCTGCCCCTAAATACAATGCCTGGGGCACTCCAGGACCCCTCAGGACCCTCCACAGGACAAACAAAAACTCCTTGAGGTCCTCCTGACAACAATCCAACAGGCCCTTTTGTAACCCTTGCCAGCAAACTAGTCAGCAGAGCGAGAGAGAACGAGCGAGTGAGTGAGCGAGCGAGCGAGGGAGCCAGCGAGCGTGCGAGCGAGTGAGAGAGAGAGAGAGAGAGAGAGAGAGAGAGAGAGAGAGAGAGAGAGGGAGAAATTGCTGTTGACACCCCTTCTCACCATGTCGCCTCCTTGGAAGTGTGTGTGGACTGTATCCATTCCTCTTATTGACTTCTTCCAATCTGATTTCTTGATTTTTATTCAATTTTATTTTGCTTTGTTTGTTTTATTCTGGTTTGGTTTAGTTACTATTGCTTTCTCTCTGTTTTCTGTTTGTTGTTGTTAGGCAATTTGTGTTGTTATTGTTGCTGTTGTTTGTTTTGTTTGTTGTTTTTTGGGGGGAGTTGGGTTTCTATTTATTCATTTATTTCTATTTCATTTTTATTTTATTTTTTATTATTATTTTTTTTATTTTATTGTTGTCTTTTGTATTTATTAGAGCCTTGTTGTTCTTGTGCGATTTCTGTTTTTGTTTTGTTTTTGTTTTGTTTTTTTATACTTTTTTTGTTGTTTGGGGGGGAGGGTGTTTGTTTTTGTTTCTTGATTTGTGAGTGTGTGTGTGTGTGTGTGTGTGTGTGTGTGTGTGTGTGTGTGTGTGTGTGTGTGTGTGTGTGTGTGTGTGTGTGTTTTGTTTTGGTTTTGGTTTGGTTTGGTTGGTCTGTGTTTTTTTGTTTTTTTATTTTTGTTTTGTTTTGTTTTGTGTGTGGGTTTTTTTTTTGTTTTTTTTGTTTTTGTTTTTGTTTGTTTTTGTTTTTTTTTTTTTTTTGTTTTTTGTTTTTTTGTTTTTTTTTTTTTTGTTTTGTTTTTTTTTTTTTTTTGTTTCTTTGTTGTTGTTTTTTGTCTTTGTTGTTTTGTTGTTTTTTTTGTTTTTTTAATAATTTTTTTCCTGGGGGGAAGGCTCTTGCTTTTAATTGTCTTGTGGTATCTCCTTAAATTGTTGATTACTGTACATCCTGTTAATTCTTGTTACTGTTTTGTTTATCTGGGCCTCTTGTGGAATCTCTACTCAGCTAATTGTTCCCCCTTGAGTGTGTGTGTGTATGTGTGTGTGTGTGGGTGGGTGTTCCTTCTGAGAGTTGATTTAATGTTAGCTTATTGATTAAGGCAGTTTTTTTTTTGTTTTTGTTTTTGACTTATAATGGTGAAGGATGCCTGTCAAGGACATTGCAATCTCCATCCCAGGAGGGATCAGACCATCTGGATTGTGTGTGCTGTGCCAGTTACTACTAATCAATCCCTGTTTTCAGGTTGTGACATTGAACAGACTTGTGTGTATACACACCTGTGTATGAATTACTCTCCCAGTGTTTCGAATTATCTTCATTCTTGCAAAGACATTGTTGAATGGAAACATTCATTCCTGTGCAACAACAGCAAGCAGAAACATTGTGAATGTGAGCACTGGGAGGAATTCTCCCTGATTATTGCTGAGGGACCTTGACAGTCCCTGGACAAAGCGTGTACAACTTGGTGATTGGACATTGGTGATTCACCCAACTGTGGAGTGACTGATAATCGACGTCTTTGTGACATTTATCACCAAATCACCAGTGAAAGGAATAAGTCACCTTCAGAAGTGTGTGTATTATTGGACCACCCACAGCTCATATACATTTTCTTTTTGTTTTTGTTTTGTTTTGTTTATTTTCGTCTCTTATATTGGCCATTTTATATTGTTGCTAGTTTGATTGTGTCTGTGTGTCTTTGAGTAACTATTGAATTTTTTTTCCTTTCTTACATTACATCATACCCCTAATTGAGTGCCCCACTCCCATCCCCTTTACTCCATATAAAATAGATTTTTCACCTTTCCTGTTGCTACATTACATTGTTGTTGGTTGGATTGGGTTATAGATCTATATCTCTGTACACTGTATGTGTATTTTTTTGAGCAACTTGAAAGCAGTCTTTTTTTCATTTTTTTCCCCTTTCTTTCTTATGTTTCATCCTTCCCCCTATTGAGTGCCCACTCCCCTTTATTCCTAATTATCCCTCATTGATTGTCACCTTTTCCAGTTTTTACACACATTATCACATGAGCAACTAAAATCAGTCTTTCATCCTTACCCCTATTGAGTGCCCACTACCCTTTATTCCTATTCATCTCTAATTGATTTTCACCTTTTCCTGTCTTAGGACACATTATCACATCTCCAGCAAAAACCAACACAATTGATGCATTCAAGACACAACACGTGGCCCTCTAAGTGAAGGCCTACGAATTTGCCACTTAAATATAAATCATGCAGTCAATAAAATTGAAGACATATCAACACTTATTAGAAACCATGGCAAACCATTTCACATACTAGGGCTATCTGAATCAAGACTCTCGAAGCACATAGTAGACACTGATTTATCTATCCCAGGATATAAAATCATACGAAAGGATCCACAAAGGCAAAAAGAAACAGGAATCATCATATATATTAGTGAATCTATAACATTCAAGCGTCTCATTCATCTTGAACATTGTGATGTAGAATCTGTCTGGTTTGAAATCTCCATGAAAGGTTCACCACCTATTGCAATGGGATTCTGCTATAGGAATCCAGCAGAAAGAAAAAAATTGGATAGACAAGTTTGACGAAATGATGAATGTAGTTCTATTAGAATCCAGGGAAGTAATACTATTAGGTGATTTTAATATTGATCTAACAAAAGTAAATAATATATGGACGCAAATTACTAATTCATTCAACCTTCACCAACTAGTCAGTTTACCCACGAGAGTCACACCAAATTCAAGCACAATAATTGATCACATCTACGTATCAAATCCCAAAAACATCATAGAAACATGTGTCCCTGTCTATAACTGCAGCGATCACTACCCAGTCTGTACTACATGGTCAAAAAAAGGAGCAAAAATTCCCAAACCTGGACATAAAACCATAACATATCGTTCTTTTGCAAAAATTTAATGAACAGCTTTTCCTTCTCGATCTAAGTAACTCTATGCTCTCAGAAACATTAAACATTACTGATCCAGACAGGGCCATTGAATTCTGGATAAAAACCTTCACTGAAATCTACAACAAACATGCTCCACTTAAAACCATGAGGGTCAAACATGTCCCCAAACCCCCTTGGATTACAAAAGAACTAGAAGAAGCATGCTATCTTAGAGATTTATTAAAAAAACATAAATATCATGAAGAGTCAAAAAGATTACGAAATGCCATAAACTCACAGAAACGTCAAGAAAAAAAGAAATATTTCCAAGATTTACTGTCTTCCAAAACAAAACTCAAAAATTATTTGGAGGGCCATAAATCAAATAACAAATAAACAACATCTTCCAAATCAAATGTAATCAAAGATGTTACTGCTGAACAACTCAACAATCACTTCATAAATGTCTCTACTAACGTTGTTAACAATGATGATTCAAAATCCAATAACCTCAACACATTAAGACAATACTGCCAAGACAAGCATATTCCGTCAAAACTTCACATACCATTCATTTCAGTTTTTGAGGTCTATAATTACCTAATTCACCTCAAACAATCAAGGACACAAGGTCTCGATGGAATAGACAGCAGAATTCTGAAACTGTCAGCTCCAGTTATCACAGACACCCTAACATATATATATAACCAATGTCTTGAAAAGAACTATTTCCCCAATGCCCTCAAAAACTGCTAAAGTAATCCCCATCCACAAATCTGGTGACACTTCAGATCCCTCAAATTATAGGCCAATCTCTATTATATCCCTCCTTTCAAAACCCCTGGAAAAACATATAAATAAACACTTAGTCCGTCATATAGACAGTAACGACTTACTTCACCCTAATCAATCAGGATTCAGACAAAATCACTCATGTCATACTGCACTGACTAGTCTCATAGACAATTGGCTATCAAACATTAATGAAAACAAATTTTGTGGAGTATTATTTGTAGATTTCAAAAAAGCATTTGATACAATTGACCACACACTTCTCATCAGAAAGCTAGACCTGTACAATCTATCATCAAATAGTCTAGAACTACTCGCTTCTTATCTTAAAAACAGACAACAGTGTGTCTCAACAACTACATCCACATCCAATCTAAAACCCATTCATTATGGAGTACCACAGGATCTATACTAGGACCTATTCTCTTTTCCTTATACATAAATGACCTTCCTCTACTTATCAAATCTAAATGTGAGCTATTTGCTGATGATACAACCATACATACAAGCCATAACGACATTGACTCTCTTGCAACCATATTACAACAAAGCTGCAATGATCTTGTCAAATGGACAGAACTGAACCATATGTCTATACACCCCCAAAAAACAAAATGCATGCTTATCACCACCAGACAAAAGCGACAAAATTTACCTCATAAACAGTTTCCAATCCATATAAGAAAGGAAGCAATTGAACAAACCTCTCATCACAAAGTTCTAGGAGTAACAATCGATGAAAATCTCAGCTGGTTCTACCACATATCTCATCTATGCAAATATTTGTCCCAAAGAGTATACCAATTGACTAAAATTAAACATTTCCTTGACCACAATTCAAGGAAATTATTCTTCCAAGCTTACATACAATCATCAATAGACTATGCCTCAACCCTCTGGGATTCTGCCAGTGCAAACACTATGAAACCGTTACTAAGTCTGTATAAACGTGCTCTCAAACTTATCCTCCTGAAGAAAACAACCTTACTTGAAGTGGATTATACTCAGTTAAATATTCTCCCCCTACAACAAAGACTTAAATATAACAAAGACATTTTTATGTTTAAGATAATGGCAGGAGCTGTCCCCACATCCTTAAGAGATAAGTTCACAATGAATCATTCCAGAAATACTGTAAAACCAAGCGTCCCAATCCCAAGA
>JASPKP010005347.1:0-15000 GCA_030674155.1 Stramonita haemastoma | reverse complement strand
TGTATGCAGTTTTGTCAATGTCATCTGTTCCCACCAGCACACGATGGCCTACTCTTACGAGAAGCGGAACAGGATTTAACGTGTGCACAAGATGTTCTGCGTGCGTTCACACACGGGGCCTCGGTTTATAGTCTCATCCGAAGGACTTTTGGGGGAGAGTGGAGTCCGCACTAATGTAAACTCCAGGAGAAAAATCTCCTCAACGGGAATCGAACCCGGGTCGTCAAATTGCGAGCTTAATGTTATGACCACTAGGCTACCCCCAGGTAGGATGAGGGAGACAGAGTGCAGATTCTGGTTGACCCGCAGGAGGGGAACGCGCAACAAAAAAATGCAAAGTTTATATCAGCGGGAGATCATAATTATAGCCCTGCTCTTAAATCCACCAGGCAATCAAACCCATACCAAACTTTTAAGTAATTCTTTTGTGACACCGGGCAAACAAAAAAAAAAACGATGATGCATAAACAACTAAAAGAATATCATTCATATCAATAGGCTGGTAGAGATTGCTTAAATTATCTTTTTTGTGGGGTGGGGAAGATCGTAAAATGAAATATCTTATATATTTTTGGGGGCTGCCTCATCTTCTGTGATGTCCCCGTCCTGCTGTTCCCACGCTGCTCATCTCAATCTCCCCGCCACAGCCATACCCAGATTTGTTTTGTCTCATCCTCAGGGTTGGAAGTCCACAAGGAACCCATCACAATCAGGCCGCCATGGGGTCACCAGCCAGAGGGGCCATGCACTGCTACTGGGTCACTTTAGTGGTGTTCAGTGGTGCCTGTTCTGAGTTTCGTGTGTGGAAATCTAATCTGAGGTCACCATAAGACCAGAGCAACTGTGGCTACCGAATCAAAGGCTTTAAAAAAAATTTTTAAATTGCATGATGACCAATGATAATGAGGAGGAAGTAATGATGCTGCTGTGGAGGTGCATGTACTTTGAGACCACTGGACAGTGTTGTAGTCCACGCTTACTATCATATCATATACTGGCGTCAACCCGGCCCGAAAGATACAGACACCTGCAGTGTTGGTCAGGTAATTTGAGCAACACTCTCGATCTCAAACACGCATCCATAAAGTGGATGAAACTCGACTGTGTGGTTTCAGTCTTCCCACTGAGCCTACAGCACACTCACTCTGGGTAGGAGCCAGCAAAGTCCGAAAAATCCCAGTAACTCACGGGATTCGAACCTGCGACCTTCTATCCCGAAATCCAAGGCTCTAACCACTGCACTGCGACATGGCGGCTGGTAATATCTTTATTTCTTTGTAGGGTTTGCTGTGCTTATGTTCTGAACTATCTTTTTCGCATGCCATTACAATTCATTTTCAGATCTTTTGGTGTACATTGTTATGATATCGTGTTGTGTGTGTGTGTGTGTGTGTGTGTGTGTGTGTGTGTGTGTGTGTGTGTGTGTGTGTGTGTGTGTGTGTGTGTGTGTGTGTACATTCGAATTTGCTATTTTCTAAAACTATTGATTGTTAAGGATTGCTTGTGTGTTGTATAGGTCGAATGCAAGCGCTTAGATTTATTTTATGCAAGATATAGCGATATATATATAAATTCCATGTATCATTATCATTATTATTTAATTTGCACAAGACCTGTCCCACTGCGCTGGCAATTTGACGACCCAGGTTCGAGTCCCGTCGAGGAGATATTTCTCCCGGAGTTAACATCAGTGCTGACTCCACTCTCCCCCAAAATCCTTCGGATGAGACTTTAAACCGAGGCTCCGTGTGCGAACGCACGCAGAACACCTTGCGCACACGTTAAATCCTGTTCCGCGTTTCGTAAACCACAGTAAAAATCACCACACTTCACTTTGGACATGTGATTCAGACTTTTAAAAAAAAAAAAAAACAATAACAACTTTACAACAGTTACTGATGTAAGCAAATGTGACCAAGCCGAGAGAGAGAGAGAGAGAGAGAGAGAGAGAGAGAGAGAGAGAGAGAGAGAGAGAGAGAGAGAGAGAGAGAGAGAGAGGAGAGGAGAGAGAGAGAGAGAGAGAGAGAGAGAGAGAGAGACAAGGCAAGGCAAGGCAAGGCAAAGTATTTTATTCGAGGATAATAGATAAGCACTCGTGTGCTTTTTTACATCCAGTCCCCGCCCTTTTCAGGGATACATCAAGTTGAAAAGATACTAAACAATGAAACTTTACGCAGTACCAAACAACACACAAGAATAAAGACACTATACATGGTAAGGTACTAAAAATGCACTCGTTCAAAAGACAAAATCAGAAGTCACAATAAAAAGATTTTGATTATGGAAGAAAAGAAAAGTGTTAATAGGTGAGGAGTAAATAAGAGAACAAGATGAAATAAACTACTGAGAACATCAATCCACCACCATCTGTCAAAAGTTATACATGTAATATAAATCATACATTTGGATTTAAAAAAAAAAAAAAAAAAAAAAAAAAAAGGGGGGGGGGGGGGATTTAACTAATATCCTTATTGGAGGGGGGGGGGGGAGAGATACTACCAATAAAAACTAAAACTAAAATAAAATAAAATAAGATAAAAAGAAAGAAAGAAAAAAAAAAGTTACGTAAAACATCCTAGATGTTTCAAAAGAATAGGGAGAGAGAGAGAGAGAGAGAGAGAGAGAGAGAGAGAGAGAGAGAGAGAGAGAGAGAGAGAGAGAGAGAGGAGAGAGAGAGGAGAGAGAGAGAGAGAGAGAGACGGGGGGGGGGGGGGGGGAGATCACTAACTAGTGACACACAAATCAAATTCAACATAGCTATAAAAATGAAATCTACACATTGTAAATAAAATACTCATAGTTTATATACATTGTAATGATCAATCTCTGTGAAATAGCCAATGCATTCACAAAAATGAATAACTACACAGTATGTTTAAAAAAACATACTAACTAAACTTAAAACATTGAGATATTAAGACAACATTTATCAAACTCTATAGTAGTTAACTTTCAAAATAAAGTTGAAAACATGAGATATGAATACAGCCTTCATCAAGATAGAGAGAGAGAGAGAGAGGAGAGAGAGAGAGAGAGAGAGAGAGAGAGAGAGAGAGAGAGAGAGAGAGAGAGAGAGAGAGAGAGAGAGAGAGAGAGAGAGAGAGAGAGAGAGAGAAAGAGAGAGAGAGATGGTGATATTATATATATATATATATATATATATATATATATATATATATATATATATATATATATATATATATATATATATATATATATATATATATATCCAACAAGATGAGTCTGGTTCAGCATTTTTGATGCATCAAGTGAAATTGAAGGCGAACTTTGAAGGTTGTCAATGATTGGTGCTGTTTAGTTGAATCGGGAAGGGAGTTCCACAGCACAGGGCCTGAGTATAGTAAACTAGACTTGAACAAGTCTATTCTTGGGATTGGGACACTTGGCTTTTCAGTATTTCTGGAATGATTCATTGGGAACTTATCTTTTAAGGATGTGGGGACATCTCCTGCCATTATTTTAAACATCAGCATGCCTTTATTATATTTCAGTCTTTGTTGTAGGGGGAGGATACCTAACTGAGTGTAATCCACTTCAAGTAAGGTTGTTTTCTTCAGAAGGATAAGTTTGAGAGCGCGTTTATATAGGCTTAATAACGGTTTCATAGTGTTTGCACTGGCAGAATCCCAGAGGGTTGAAGCATAGTCTATTGAGGATTGTATATAAGCTTGAAAAAATAATTTTTTTGAATGGTAGTCAAGAAAGTGTTTAATTTTAGTTAACTGGTATACTCTTTGGGACAAGTATTTGCATAGATGAGATATGTGGTAGAACCAGCTGAGGTTTTCATCGATTGTTATTCCTAGAACTTTGTGATGAGAGGTTTGTTCGATTGCTTCCTTTCTTATGTGGATTGGAAAACTAATTATGAGGTAGATTTTGTCGCTTTTGTCTGGTGGTGATCAGCATGCATTTTGTTTTTTGGGGGTGAATAGACATGTGGTTCAGTTCTGTCCATTTGACAAGATCATTGCAGCTTTGTTGTAATGTAGTTGCAAGAGAGTCAATGTCGTTATGGCTCGTATATATGGTTGTGTCATCAGCAAATAGTTCACATTTGGATGCAATATGAAGAGGAAGGTCATTTATGTATAAGGAAAAGAGAATTGGTCCTAGTATTGATCCCTGTGGTATTCCATAATGAATGGGTTTTAGATTGGATGTGGATGTAGTTGTTGAGACACACTGTTGTCTGCTTTTAAGATAAGAAGCAAGTAGTTCTAGACTATTTGATGATAGATTATACAGGTCTAGCTTTCTGATGAGAAGTGTGTGGTCAATTGTATCAAATGCTTTTTTGAAATCTACAAATAATACTCCACAAAATTTATTTTCATTAATGTTTGATAGCCAACTGTCTATGAGACTAGTCAGTGCAGTATGGCACGAGTGATTTTGTCTGAATCCTGACTGATTAGGGTGTAGTAAGTTGTTAGTGTCTATATGATGGACTAAGTGTTTATTTATATGTTTTTCCACGGGTTTTGAAAGGAGGGATATAATGGAGATTGGCCTATAGTTTGAAGGATCTGAAGTGTCACCAGATTTGTAGATGGGGATCACTTTAGCAGTTTTGAAGGCATTGGGGAAATAGTTCTTTTCAAGACATTGGTTATATATATATGTTAGAGTCTCAGTGATAACTGGAGCTGACAGTTTTAGAATTCTGCTGTCTATTCCATCGAGGCCTCTTGTCCTGGATTGTTTGAGGTGAATCAGATAACTATAGACCTAAAAAATAGAAATAAATGGTATGTGGAGTTTTGAAGGAATATGCTTTTCTTGGCAGTAGTGTTTTAGTGTGTTTAGGTTATTGGATTTTGAATCATCATTGCTAACAACGTTAGTAGAAACGTTTATGAAATGATTGTTGAGTTGTTCAGCAGTAACATCTTTGATTACATTTGATTTGGAAGATGATTGTTTGTTTGTTATTTGATTTATGGCCTTCCAAATAATTTTTGAGTTTTGTTTTGAAGATAGTAAATCTTGGAAATATTTCTTTTTTTCTTGACGTTTCTGTGAGTTTATGGCGTTTCGTAATCTTTTTGACTCTTCATGATATTTATGCTTTTTTAAGAGATCTCTAAGATAGCATGCCTCCTCTAGTTCTTTTGAAAGCCAAGGCGGTTTGGGGGCATGTTTGACCCTTCTGGTTTTTAGTGGAGCATGTTTATTGTAAATTTCAGTGAAAGTTTTTATCCAAAAATCGATAGCCAAGTCTGGATCAGTAATGTTGAATGTTTCTGAGAGCATAGAGTTACTTAGTTCAAGAAGGAAAAGCTGTTCATTGAATTTTGCAAAAGAACGATATGTTAAGGTTTTATGGCCAGGTTTGGGAATTTTTGTTCCTTTTTTTGACCAAGTAGTACAGACAGGGTAGTGATCGCTGCAGTTATAGACAGGGACACATGTTTCTATGATGTTTTTAGGATTTCATACGTAGATGTGGTCAATTATTGTGCTTGAATTTGGCGTAACTCTCGTGGGTAAACTAACTAGTTGGTGAAGGTTGAATGAATTAGTAATTTGCATCCATGCGTTATTTACTTTTGTTACATCGATATTAAAATCACCTACGAGTATCACTTACCTGGATTCTAATAGGACTACGTTCATCATTGCATCAAACTTGTCTATCCAATTTTTTCTTTCTGCTGGATTCCTATAGCAGAATCCCACTGCCATAGGTGGTGAACCTTTCATGGAGACTTCAAGCCAGACAGATTCTACATCATAATGTTCTAGATGGATGAGACGCTTGAAGGTTATAGATTCACTAATGTATATGAGGATTCCTGTTTCTTTTTGCTTTTGTGGATCCTTTCGTATGATTTTATATTCTGGGATATATAAATCACTGTCTACTATTTGTTTTGAAAGTCTTGATTCAGATAGCCCTAGTATGTGAAATGGTTTGCCATGGTTTCTAATAAGTGTTGATATGTCTTCAATTTTATTAACTGCGTGATTAATATTTAATTGGCAGATTCGTAGGCCTTCCTTCGAGGGCCACATGTTGTGTCTTGAATGCATCTGTTTGTGTTGATTTTTGTTGGAAATGTGATAATGTGTCTAAAAACCGGAAATGGTGAAGATTAATTAGGGATAATTAGGAATAAGGGGGAGTGGGCACTCAATAGGGGGAAGGGTGAAATGTAAGAAGAAATATAACCTAATGGAACTAACAATGATGTGTAGCAAAAGACAGATAAAAATCAATTTTATATAGGGTGAATAATGGGGATGGGAGTAGGGCACTGGGGGAATGATGAAATGTAAGGGGAAAAAAAAGAAAAAAAAAAGATTTCACTAGTTACTCAAAAGATATAAACTTTACATAGGGTGAATAATGGGGATGGGAGTAGGGCACTGGGGTAATGATGAGATGTAAGGAAAGAAAGAATGATTTCAATAGTTACTCAAAAGACACAAACAACTAATTTCAATAGTTACTCAAAAGACACAATCATACACGGTAGATATTGTCTAATTGAACAATCAACAATATTGGCAATATAAAGGAGAGAAAGAAAAAAAAAAAAATGAAAAATGAAAAATAAAAATAAAAAGAGTGTTCTTACACACTTCTGAGGGTGACTTGGTGATAAATTTCACAAGGGTGCCAATTACCACGTTACTCTGCTGTTGGGCAAATCCCTGATGCCCGACTACCAAATTCGTGCACACTTTGTCCAGGAACTGGCAAGGTTCTGCCACAACAATCAGGAACAATACCACACAGTGCTCACACTCATAATGTTTCTGCTTGCTTGTTCAAGATTTAATGTTGCTTCAACAATGTCTTGGCTTGTGTTGGCAAGATGGCGATACCCGGTGAGTAATTCATACACAGGTGTGTACACACACCAGTCAATTCACTGTCACAGCCTGAAAAAAGCTTTTCGTTAGCCTTAACTGGCACAACACTCACAACTAGAGTTCTGGTCCCTCCCGGGATGCTGGCACAACACTCGTAACTAGAGTTCTGGTCCCTCCCGGGATGCTGGCACAACACTCGTAACTAGAGTTCTGGTCCCTCCCGGGATGCTGGCACAACACTCACAACTAGAGTTCTGGTCCCTCCCGGGATGCACACTGTAATGTCTTTGATACGCATCTTTCATTTTTGACCATTATAAGTCCGAAAATGCATCAATCCATAAGCTAGCATCAATCAACACTCAGAAGGAACACACACACACACACACACACACACACACACACACACACACACACACACACACACACACAGAGCACGCGCCATGGGGGGGGGGGGGGGGGGGAAGAAGCAAACAACACACACACACACACACATACACACACACAAATAGCAGAATGGAATTTCCACAGGAGCCTGAAGAGGCCCAGGCAAACAACACGGTAACAAGAACCAAACACCAGGCCCAGACAAGCCAAGAAGAAGAAGAAGAAGAAAAATAAAAATAAAAATAAAAATAATAAATAAATAAAAAGATTTAGGGGGGAAAAATAAATAAAAAAGATCGGGAACAAATGAAGGGGAAAAAAATATATATATAATAAAAAATATGTAAAAAACTGGAGAGAAGAAAGCAAAAACCAAACCAAAGAAAAAAAAATTGAATAAAGAATAAGAGAATCAATTTGGCAGGAATCAAACAAAGAGGAATGAACACAGGTTTCACACTTCCAAAGAGGCGACTTGGTGGGAAGGGGTGTCAATAACAACTCTCTCTCTCTCTCTCTCTCTCTCTCTCTCTCTCTCTCTCTCTCTCTCTCTCTCTCTCTCTCGGGGTGAACTCGTGTTCACAGCTGCAGTAGGACGTGTTTTCTTCATGCTCTCTGCAATTAATGACGTTTTTGCTAATTAAGCAAGATAGTTAATTACTAGTGACTGTTGCATGGTACCATCAAGATGCCAACAACAGCACTAACACACAGACAAAAAACTGGACAATTCTACGGCATAGCAGTGCAGAAATCAGGAAAAGGAAGAAAACAAGACAGAAACAGGCCACTGGCCCAGCCATGTTCAATGTCAACAGAAGTGACAGGCTGCTGTATTTCTATGACAGCTACTGCTCTCTACTGCCTGTTTTTTGTCCTGCTCTTGTTGAGTGGGGACATTGAACTGAACCCAGGACCCAGGAATTATGGAACAGCCTACAATACCTACAATGACTACACTGACTACAATGACTTTAATGAGTACAACTATTTCTCTTACTTTATGCAACAGGTACAAATGTCTTTGGACAACAAATTTTCAGACTTCATGAACTTTCTTCAAACCCACGCTGATGATGTTTGTCATAAAGTAGATGAGAAACTGGAAAAACTGGAAAATTCCTTCAGTCGCTTAGCTGCAGACTTGTACGCCCTTCAGGAAGGAATGCAGGAAGACAGAGAAGACATCCACCAAATCAAGCAAAGCCAAAGTTACCAACAAGAACGGATGGACAGAATAGAGCAGGAATTAGAGCAATTACAGAAGGATTCCCGACAGTGCACGCTAAAGCTGATTGGTGTCAGAGAAGAGGAGCATGAAACCACTCAGACCAGTCTGCAGATTGTCGTTGATCTGCTCAACGAGTTTTCATCGTCACGGACATGGCATGAAGACGACATCGAAAGGTGTTATCGTGTGGGAGCCAGACGAACACACCGAGATCCTCCGCGGCCACTGATTGTCCGTATGCACAGATGGGGGGACAAGATGAAAATCCTTACGGACAAAGTGTTGAGAGATCTCCTCCGACGTGAAAACATCAGGATCACTGCAGATCTAACAGTTCGCCAACGGGAGGAAGTGGAGCACCATCGTCAGCAGGGCAAGCTTGCCTACTTCAGAGCAGGCCGCCTGCAAGTGGAAGATCCCCACCAACGACCCCCCACGTACAGCGGAAACCACCAGAGGGATCAGCAGACGTATCACCACAGGACCAGAGAGGAACTGGACTCCAGACACTGGCGTACGGCATACAGCAGCCCAGAAGAGCCCGTTCCATCCAGAGACAGACCAGGGCAGAGGGAACAACATCCAGCCTCCCACTGGGAAAAAAGTTGGGGACAGTCAAACAATACCCATGAGACGTTTTGGATGTCTCAATCCCGCCAGACGTCAGGGTCCACCTCCTTTGAAACTCCTGGGCCTTACATGGAGGAGGTACCCATCGCTCCTGGCACGCGTCTCTACAGTGAGGTGTTGACTGGTGCTGCATCGGTCTCTGAGGGAGCTGCGGAGGAGCCGGGCCCATCTCCTTCCCCCACCCGGAGGAAGGCTGCGGAGGTCACCAGCGTCCAGAGGCCGAGTCCAATGCAGGAGGCAGTGGAGCAGGTTGGCCCTCAGCGCCAGGAGGCAGTGTGTGAGCAGCGCAGAACCCGGCCCCGTCCCGCTGTCTGGGGCCCTGCCGGCTCCGAGCCTGCTCTCTCTTCAGCACCAGGGGCTGGGGAGCGTCGGGAGAGGGGTGTGGTGCCTGAGGACGAGCATGCTCTGCAGAGAGGCAGAGACAGAGAAACGACATCACCGATGGCAGTTCCCTCCCTTCCCCCCTCCAACCAGGGATTGACACTGACAGCAGTTCCCTCCCTTCCCCCATCCACCCAGGGATTGTTGTTTGGCCCCCATCCTTCCCCGACTAGCTCCAGAGACAGTAACAAGGGTGGAGAAGTGCATGCGATGGAACTGAGTGCGGCTGCACCGCTTGGTGCAGGGCAGCAGTCTGGGGATTCCCCAGATCGGCCACAACAAAGCAGTCCACCTGTACTGAACATTGGAGGCCGGCAGAGCAATGGTGCATGCAATTTAAGTGACAACAACTCACAACAAACCTTCACAGACAGACAGACACGCAGAACACAGGCAAGACTGCCAACTACCTGGATGAGTGCTAACCACTGCAAAAACAAAAACAAGAAACAAGCTTCAAAGCCAAGGGTTTCAAAGAAAAAGAAATGACGTCAAGGTCATGACCTCAGGACGATGAGAGATAGCGTTAGTAAGCCCCCACATCAGTGTACAATACTGGCCTGGAATGTGGAAGGCTTGCCTCAAAACTAAAAGACAGTTCATTTATATCTTTTGTATCACAGTATGATTTTGTTTGTTTCACTGAAACTTTTATGAAAGATTTTTGTTCAGACATATTCTCTTTTTATACCTCTTTTCATGCTCCTGCACAGAAATTTTCAAAACAAGGAAGAAATAGTGGAGGGGTAATTGTTCTTGTAAAAAATGAATTTATGAACTTTGTTAAAGATGTTTCATTTCCCTATAACAACATGATCATTCTGCAACTGTCTAACAAACTGTTTGGTACGTTGTCTGATGTTTTTATGATATGTACATATCTGAATCCAACTGACAGCCCTTTTTATGACAACAGCGATTTCACAGATGGTGTTTCAATGCTTGAACGTTGTATGCTAGATATTGTTGAAAATAATGATGATGCACAGTTTATTGTATGCGGTGATCTGAATGCACGAACAGCAAACAAACAGCCATGGTATTTTGATGGGGATTCATTTTGCTTTGAGCGAGACGAATCCCTTAGTTTTGCAACTCTTTCCAATACTGATGTGTCCACTGTTCCACTTAGACATTCACAAGATCACAGTCAAAACAGTTACGGAAAAAATTTGCTATGTTTGTGTACAAGTTTTGATCTGTATATATTAAATGGTTCTACTGCAGGTGACAGAAATGGCTCCTTTTCATTTATTTCTAATAATGGTAACAGTGTCATAGATTACTTTTTATTTTCTTGTTCGCTTTGTTCAGTTCCTTGTGACATGCATGTCAATGAACGAATTGATTCTAAACATATGCCCATTATCTGTTTTGCTTTGTGCAATGCCAATATTGAGCAGCCGAGGGATAAAAGTGTTTGTTTTGATAAACTTGTATGGTCGCAGGACAAACAAGAAACTTTCCTAAACAATCTCGAGTCGCTTGATAACCTACAGAAGTTAGAAGAAGCCCACCTACTCATTGATTCCAACATTAATAATTCTGTAAATGTGTTCACTAGTATGCTGTCATCTGCTGCTTCCTGCTTTAAGAAAACATTTGGGGGAGGGAGAAAGAAAGGGAGTGCATGGTTTGATGGGGAGTGCGTGCATGCGCGAAGGTTTACTCGGTCTGCTCTCCGCATTTATTTACGCACTCAGTCTCCACGGGATAGGGTAACGTACTGTAAAACCCGTAAAAATTACAAGAAACTTTTAGCCTCCAAAGAGAAGGAATACAAAAGAAAAAGTAGAGAGGAACTTGTAAACAGTATGAACGATTCAGTAAAGTTTTGGGGACACATTAAGAAACTCTCAAGAAAAACCTCTGAGATAGGCAATATAGATATGGCACAATGGATAGAACACTTTAAGGGGCTTTTTGGGGAGGAGGGAGGGGAACAGGAAGAAGTAATTGACAGCAGTGCAAGCTTATTTGACTCTGAACAAATTCCGGAGGATGTTATGGAATTAAACTCAGAGATCACAGAGGAAGAAATAATTAAGTCCATTAAACATCTGAAACATAACAAAGCTGCTGGCCTTGATGGGGTTATCCCTGAAATTTTTAAGTCTGTGATAAATCATAAAAGAATAATATCCTTTCTGGTCCATCTGTTTAATAAGATTTTTTCCTCTGGACTTTACCACAATCTTGGACAGAAGCTATCATCCACCCCATACATAAGAAAGGAAACATTCATAATCCAGATAACTATAGAGGCATCTCATTATTGAACATCTGTAGTAAACTCCTAAGCTATATAATCAATAAACGTTTATCAACTTTTGTAGAAAACAGAAATATTCTTGGTGAAATACAAGCAGGTTTTCGAAAAGATCATTCCACAATAGATCATATTTTTACATTATATGCTATTATCCAAAGACAGCTCATAAGAAACAAAAAATTATATGTTGCTTTCATTGACTTTAGGAAGGCTTTCGACCTTATTTCTTTAAGCAAACTCTGGCGGATTCTGGAAAAGAATGGTGTAAATGGTAACATATTGAAAACATTACAGAGTATGTATGCAACTGTAAAAGCCCGGATTCGTTTTGGGACCAAGATATCAGAAGCCATATCCTGTTTCAAAGGCTTAAAACAAGGTGAAATAACTAGCCCTCTTTTATTCTCATTGTTCATTAACGAGTTAGCCCAGGATGTCATTAAAAATGGAAAACATGGCATTCAGCTCTACCCTGATCCACTAGAAATTTTCATTTTATTATTTGCTGACGACATTGTTTTGATATCTGACAGTGTTTCAGGCTTACAAAACCAGTTAAATGTTCTAGCAAGTCAATCCATAAAACTAGATTTGCATGTAAATCTTGATAAATCGAACATTGTAATATTTAGAAATGGTGGATATGTTGCTAAGAAAGAGGTTTGGCTCTACAAAGGAAAAGAAATATCTATCGTAAAATCCTATAAGTACCTGGGCTTGTTCCTTTCTACTAGAATAGCATACAGTAAAGCAGTCCGTGAGCTCTCGTGTAAAGCTAGAAAAGGGGTAATTAACATTTTCAGAATTCTATGGAAACTGGGGGATTTTTCAGCAGACATTTTTGTCAAACTTTTTGATTCCCAAATTAAACCAATTCTATTGTATGGAGCAGAAATATGGGGCCTGTCTCAACAGAAGTCAGTGGAGAATGTCCACACGTTTGCTCTGAAAAAACTGTTAAACGTAAGCCCCAGAACCCCAAATGACATGGTTTACAGTGAAACTGGTCGTTACCCATTATATATTTCTAGCTATGTATCTACGATCAGATATTGGCTGCGTTTAACAGAGTTAGAAGAAACTAGACTTCCAAGAAAAGCCTACAACATGCTTTTGTCCCTCCATAATGATGGTAAAATGTGTTGGGTATCACATATTTGCAAATTGTTATATGAGACCGGTTTTGGATTTGTATGGGAAAACCAAGGTGTTACTAACCATAAAGCTTTCTTACGACAGCTTAGACAAAGATTAGTAGATTGTTTCTTTCAAAAGTGGAATGAACATATTAACAATAGCACTCGATTCAGTGTGTACCGTACATTTAAATCATCTGTATCTATGAAAACATACTTTACCTTGGTGCCTAACAAGCATATTCGTGACATTCTAATCAGATTCAGACTAGGAATATCAGACCTACAGACGCACAGAAAGCGCTACACAGCCACTTCTGAACAAGATCTTCAGTGTACATTTTGCCACAGCGCTATAGAAACAGAACTGCACTTTCTCTTGTATTGTAATGTCCTAAGTGACCTACGGGTAAAATTTATCCCAGAAAAATATCGTATATATCCATCGCTAACTGCATTCCAAAGATTAATGCAAGATGATACGTGTGTCCATGAACTGGGCAGATTTATTTATCATTCCAACAAACGCCGATAATGTCATCATGAAATCTTGTGCTATGTTCTTCGAGTAATTGATGCTGATTTCAAAATATGCTTTTGTATTAATATAATGCTCTATTCAAAGTATCCAATCATACATGATCACTTATGGATTTGTAACGGGTTGAATAGCCTATACAATTAAATTCTTGAGTTCTTGAGTTCTTGAGTTCTCTCTCTCTCTCTCTCTCACTCTCTCTCTCTCTTGCTAGTTTGTTGTCAATAGACTTTCTAAAGGAAGGGTTATAAAAAGGCCTGTTGAATAGTGGTTAGCAGGACCTCCAGGAGTTTTTGTTTATCCTGTGCCTGAGGGCTCCTGGAGTTTCCCCAGGCATTGACTTTTTTGGCTGAAGGAAGGGGTGGGAACTGCTTATCGTAGTCGCCACAGTACTCAGGCACGCCACCCGACAGCCCGAAGTTTTTATCGTAATCGCTGAGGCGTGGAGGGGCTTTGTACTGGGGCACACCGTGCGGCAGGCCGAACTGCTTATCGTAGTGGTGGCGGCGTGGAGAGGCTTTGTGCTGGGGCACGCTGTCTGCATGCTGAAGGGCCTTAGGTGTTGGGGGAGACCATGGGCCGTTCATAGGATGGGGCTGTCCTTTGATGTTGGCTACAGATCTTTTGATGGACTGTGAGGCCCAAGTCTTGTGCCTCTGGTTGGTGGAGTGGGTTGGAGTGGGGAGCAGAGGTTTTGAGTTTGGTATGCAGTACAAGTTGTTGGTAAGGACCGCAATACCATAGGGACTTGGGTGACAGGGGTCTAGGTACTTGTATAGGGACTTCTTGGGCGCCCCACTTTCAGTCTGAAAAGAGGAGGTGTGGTTGATAAAACTCACCCCCTCTTCAGCACAGACTTTGGAGAGGCTGGCTTTGGAGTCCCTCACCGATTTGGAGGAATGGTGTCGGCCATATGGAGGGAGGATTGAAGAGGCTTTTATGATAGCCTGGGGGAAAACCTGGCCTAGTCCTCTGATTACATGTTGCCATGTAGCACAATCAACTGGGCCACTTTGTAAGCAGCTGTTGATGCCTACATGGAAGGTGACACCTGTGATGTGTGGAGAAGGAGGGAAGGGTGGATAGCCACTTCAGCAGGTGTTGGATGGTCAGGCCTGGCACCGACAGGTTTCTCGCTGGTCTGCCATGGGGAGAAGTTCTGTCTCCAACTGCATTTAGGACAGAGTCACCAATAAGTAGCTCTTGGCTGGCAGTGGGGACAGACTTTCTCAGCAGTGCTTCTAAAGGTGTTGGGGGAGGGGGTGGTGGAGGGGGTGCCTTGGAGTTGACAGTGGGAACTGAACTTTTTGTACTTTTATCTTTTGGAAGTGAGGAAGGGGTTGGTGGAGGGGGTGGTTTGGGTTTGGGGTTTTGGTCAGGATCAAGGGGTGAAAACTTGTTATTAATGGGGATTGTGGGGATCATTTCTTCATCTATTGGAGTATCTGATATGTCAGAGAGGGAGTCACTTAAGAGAATTTTGGAAGTGGTTGTTAGTTTTTTTGTATGAGTCTTTGGAGTGGAAGTGACTGTATGGTTGTTGGAGTGGGATTGTAGGTATGATGTAGTAGTTGATGGCAGG
>JASPKP010005346.1:0-16010 GCA_030674155.1 Stramonita haemastoma | reverse complement strand
AACTTTTTTGTCTGTGTTGTTTACTCTGTCTTTCTCGCACTGTCCCATCTAACTTATATTTCTCTTGTTTTCCTCTTGTGTCTCTCTCTCTTTTTGAATTTCACTTATTCAATAAATTTTGTTCTGAGTGGATTTTTGCAAATGACTAAACGTCGCGGGCCCTTTTTTGAAAAAATCTTTTTTTCTGTTTTGTCTTTATCTTTTTTTTTTGTCTATCTGTCTGCTTGGCCAGTCTGTTAGTCTGTCTGTTGCTGTCTGTCTGCGTCTCCCTGTCTTTGTCTGTTGCCTGTTGCTTTGTCTCCTTCCCCCCAAAACCCCCTCTCCTTGTTTCTTTTTCCCCCTTTCTTTCCCTTTTCTTTTCTTCTCCCTAATTTTTCTTTTTTCCTCCCTCAACTTTCCTTGTTTTTTTGCCCCACTGCCCCTTTTAACTCTACCAAGCGGTGGGGAAAAAAGGATGGAAATTAAATCAGCAAAGGGGGGAAAAAAATAAACATATTTCCATCATTTCACCCCCCTCCCCCCCCTCCCTTTTTTTCCCCATCTCAATCCCCCCCCCCCTTTGGTTCAAAAAAGTCAAGGGTTCCAACAGGAAAAAAACCCCCTCCCGCTACGTGCCTCTTTTTTCCCGCCGGGGAATTCCGTTTCTATGGTAACGGCGAAAATCCCCCCGCGGCAAACTGCCCGGCTGACGGCGGAACGCGGTGGCCTTGGGTTGCAATTTAACGGGAGAGTTTTCCCTTCTTTTCCCTTCTCTTCTCTTTCTCTCTTCTTTTTTCTCCTCTCTTTATTTTTAAATTTTTGGGTTATCCTGAAAAAGACGGGGACCCGATGTAAAAAACCCCCCGGGATGTTATTTTTTTTGAAAAAAACAAAATTTGGCCTTGTTGTTGCCTTCCCTTCCCCTTGCCTTCTTTTTCTCTCTCTCTCTCTTCTTCTCTCTTCTTTTCCCTTTTCCTCTCTCTCTTCTCTCTCCTCTCTCTCTCTCTTCCACCCCCATTCCAGCCCGGAATTGTTTTGCCCATGATGTACTTTTGTTATTTCAGTTGTTGGAAATTACTTTGTGGTTGTTGTAAGAGGGGGGAAAATGGGGAAAATGGAGTGTGTGTGTGTGTGTGGGGGGGGGGGGGGGGGGGGGGGGGAGAGGAGGACAAGACTTGGAATCTGTCGTGGCGATTGTGATGATGAAGGTGGTGGTGTGTTTGCGAAGAATTGGTGGTGGTGGTGGTAGTGGTGGTGGGGTGGGGTGGTGGTTTGTGGGGGAGGGGTGGGGGGGGGGGGGTGGGAAAGCAGGGGGTTTCGTCCCTGTTGCAGATTTGTCGGTTTAAAATCATTTGGGAGTAATCGTGTAAAAGTGTTTTTTTGGGTCTATTTGCAGTGATGGCTTCGACTTCCCCCCCTTTTCTCTTGTGGGGCCCTAGAAAAATTGTAACTGACAAAAATTTGCGCTGACATTTAAACCCTGGCGGTTCTCTCCCCAGATTCCTTTTTTTTTTTTTGCGGAATACCCGAGTGTAAGGTCTTTGTATGAAAAGGTTTTGGCATCCCGCCTCTTTTCTCCTTTCAGGAGAAAAAAGTCCCGGAAGACGAGTATGGTGCCTATTGGAGGAGGGTATACTTAATGTACCCAAAAAATATTAGTCTCACAGCCATTCCAAGCTATGCTTAAGGAAGCAGTGCATATTTGGGTGGCTCCCCGAGGTGTTAAGCAGGGGAACTCTAAACCAATTGAAGGGCTTGCAGAGCACTGGAATGAAGCTGGAGCACCTGTTAACCCCGGGGGGGAAAATTCCTAAAAGTGGACATCTAAAGCACCGGAAAGTTTGAACCAGTCCACAGAGAAGGTCGAAAAATGGAGTTCTTCCCTACCCGGTATGCACCCCCCTCTTTTATACAGGTGGGAATGATTTTATCCTTTGACACACACCCACCATGAATGTAGATTTTGCCTGTTTTGTGTTTTTAAAAAAAAATTACCCCTGCCAGTAGGAAGCCAATCCGTCTTAGGGGGTTCTTTTTTATCCTGTAATGGAGAAAAACAGGTTTTAAATAAAAAGCTTTCTGCAAAATTAAAGGTAAAAGGAAAAAAGGGGGCCCCATAACTTTTTGGTCGTGGGGGAGCGGGTGTCAGAGACCTATCAGTTCTCTGGGGCCAGCATGTGGGGGGGGCCCCCATCTCATTCCCTCGTGTTTTCCCCTTCCCCTGATTTAAAGGGGCAGGTACCCTTTGCTGGGTGATGGGGGGTTCTTACTGAAGCCAAGGCGCGCAACCGGTCCCCTCCAACGGTTTTCCACATTCGCGCTGCTTAATTGAGGGGGGAAATGCTAATACTGCCAACATGCCGCTTCCGCATAACAAATTTTAATGTAGAGCTTGGTTTTTTTGTTAGTTAATATGACTGGCTTTTTGGCCCCTGGGGCTATGCCCTTTTGGAAAAAACTCTAAACCGAGGCCCAGTATGAATGTGTGTAGTTTAAAAAATCACCCCTGCATTTCACGTTAAAATAAAAAAAAAAAGCGAAAAAAAAAACCCAGGTGATTTTTTTTTTTTTTATAAAAGATAACCCAGTGTGGACAGGGGGATGCATGACACCAACAAGCCCGAATGAATTGATCTCGAAGTTAAGGGGCTCGCCAGATTCTTTTTTCTTTTGTAGGTTCACGATGGTGAGATTTAGCGTATGCGAAGTTTACCACCATTTAGGTCAGTCTTTTTGACTTTGGGACTGCAAAATTTTTGCTTGCTCTTTTGTTTTGAGTCCGTCTGAAAGGCGATGTTTAAGGTCGTGTTGTAGTGATTATATTGCATGATGTCTTGGCTTTACTTCTGACGTAATTCTGAAGAAATCTTGGGCATATGTGGTTTTCCCCGGGACGTGTCACGTGAAAAAGTGGGTTTTTTGTGTGTTGTGTGTGGGTTTTTGGGGTGTGTGTTGTTTGTGTGGTGTGTGGTGTGTGGTGATTGGGTTTTGTTTGTGTGTGTGTGTGTGTGTGTGTGTGTGGTGTGGGGTGGTGTGGGGTGGGTGTGGTGGGTGTGGTGTGGTGGTGGTGGTGGTGTGTGTGTGTGTTTTAGTATGGTGTTTTGTATGTGTGTGTTTAAAGCGGGTTTTGTTGTACGTGATGTGGTGTATGTTTACTTTATGTGTGTGTGTGTGTGTGGTTGTGTTTGTGTGTGTGTGTTGTGGTGGGTGTTTTCATTGTGTGTGTGTACACATACACACGCTGCACATGCATTTATGTATGTAATTTTTGCGCACCGGTGCAGCCTATGTTAAAACATGAAATATTACGCGAATAGACAGACGGGATGTATGGGGTGGGGGGCAATAGTTCGAAACGACACATTCCTGACGATGTCCTCTTGGCTTAGTGCGTCACCTACAGATTCGTGTGTGTGTTGGTGTGTGGTTTTGTGTTGGTTGTTGTGTGTGTGTGTGTGTGGGTGTGTGTGTGTGTGTGGTGTTGTTGTGTGTGTGTGTGTGTATTGTTTTTGTTGTGTTGTGTTTGCTGTGTGTGGGTGTGGTTATTGTAGTGTTTTGTCTTGGTTGCGCGGTGTGGTATGTGTGTGGTGTCCAAAGGTATGGTGTGTGTGTGTTTGTGTGTGTTGGTAGTGGTATGTGGTTTTGTTGTGTGGTGTTTTGTGGTTGTGTGTTTTGTGTGTGTGTGTGTGGTGTGTGTGTGTGTGTGTGTGTGTGTGTGTGTTG
This sequence comes from Stramonita haemastoma, assembly GCA_030674155.1. Lineage (NCBI taxonomy): Eukaryota > Metazoa > Mollusca > Gastropoda > Neogastropoda > Muricidae > Stramonita > Stramonita haemastoma. Next base: position 12,308 of record JASPKP010005346.1, on the reverse strand, counting down.
TGTGGGGTGTTGTGTGTGTGTGTGTGGTGTTGGTGAGTGTGTGGTGTTGTGTGGTGTTGTGCTTACGCTTTATAGCCAGCGTGGTACACATATGCCCCTTTGAAGTGCGTCTCTCTGTTGTCTGTTGTCTGTTATCTGTCTCTGTTCTGTCTCTGTCATTCTCTCTCTCTGTGTCTTGTTCTCTATCTGTTCTGTGTCTGTCTTGTTTTTCTGTTTGTCTGTCTGTCTGTCTTTAAACCTATCTAGGCTTTTTATCTTCACACCTAAGTATATCAGTGGACTGTAGCCCAGGGTTTGTAGCTGTCTTGTCGGTATTCGGTATCTCTGCCCCGGAAGGGGAACTAATATCCTTCAATTAAAACCCTTTTAAGAGGAAAATTGTTTAATGCACTTACTTCTTCTTTCCTCTCGTAATGAGGAGGGGGCAAGGGAAGGATGAAAAAAGGGGGGCGGGGAAGCGAGAGAGAGAGAGGAGGAGGGGGAGGAAGGGGAAGGAGAGATAGAGAGGGGAGAGAGGTGAGAGAGGAGAAGAGGAGGAGAAGAGGCAAGAGGAGAGAGAGGGCAGAGAGAGAGGAGGGGGGGGGGGGGGGGGGGAGGGGAGGGGAGGAGGGGGAGAGGAGGAGGGAAGAGGGAGGGAGGGGAAGGAAAAGGGAGGGAAAGGGTGGAGAGGAAGAGGGAGAGAGAGAAGGGGAGGAGAGAAAGGGGGGAGAGGGGGGAAAGAAGGGGGGGAAGAGGAGGGGGGAGAGGGGGAAAAAAAAAGGAGAGAGAGAGAGAGAGAGGAGGGAGAAGGAGAGGAGGAGAAGATGATAGAGATGGGGAGAGAGAGAGGAGAGAGGAGGGGGAGAAGAGGAGAGGAGAGAGGGAAAAGTGAGAGGGAAGAGAGGGAGAAGAGGGGGAAAAGAGAGAGGGAAGGGACATACAGAGAGAGGAAGAGGAGAGACCCCCAGGAGAGAGAAGCGAGGGAGGGAGGGGAGGGGGGGAAAGAGAGGAGAGGAGAGAGGAGAAGTGAGAGGGGGGAGATAGGAGAGAGAGAGAGAGGAAGAGGAGAGGGGAGAGAGAGAAAACCCCAAAACAAAACCCCACACACACAACCCACCACACCACAACAAACAACAGACGACGACAGACAGACGGAGGAAAGGAATGCAGGCGGGTTATGACGACCAGTTGGAGAGAAATGCCATTGTCAGCAGGATCCGTCCGGATCATGTGTCATGCCCAGAATGTGGGAGGGGAAAAAACCCGGGGACAACCCCCCTGAAAATCTTTTTTCCCCTGCCAGCAGCACCCTTTGGTGTCGTTTTTTGTCGTGTCAAGAAATGACAGTGACCACAAAAATCTTGACGTATTCAGTGTCATGAACCCTTACGTAGAAACAACCTCTTGATTCATGTTTTGGTGTCCTTTTACCATTCGTGCACACAACTCTTGAGTCATGTCAGTGTCCCCTGAACATTAAGGAACACCAACCTCTTGCCTCATCTCGTGTCCTGACCCATTACAGGAGACCACAACCTTTGGCGTCATGCCCGTGCACTGAACATTACAGGGACAACAAAACCCCTTTTGCCGTTTCTCAGTGTCACTGACCCATTAAGGGACAACAAACCCTTGTGCTCTCGTGTCATGAACATACGTATCAACAACCTCTCTGTGTATGTAGTGTCATGACACATTTAAATAGACACACAACTCTTGACGTATCTCAGTGTCCTAACTCCCAGTTACACCAAACCTCTCTGCTGTCATGTCAGTGTCCTGACACATGACAGTAGCACACACCCTCTTGACGTCTGTGGGGTCACCCGACCTGACAGTATAACACAACCTTTTTGACGTCATGTCGGTTCACCCCAATGACAGTATACAAAACCTTTTCTGATCAGTCTCTTTAGTGCCATGTACACCCCCCCACGAGGAAAACATGCGAAGACGGCGCACCGACGGCCCTGTACAACACTTACGCGATATGCAGCATTCCCCATGCAAACGCAGGCACACACACAAAAATATATTTCATTATAATTGATACGGTATACACAAAACAACACGGCGGGGGGTTTTGGCAAAATAGTCATGATAAAAAACCTGAAAGGGATCTAAGAAAGAACCCCAAAAAAAAAGCAAGACAAGCCCCAAAGTAAGTGTTGTGTGTGTGTGTGTGTGTGTGTGTTTTGTGTGTGTGTGTGCGTGCGTGTTTGGGCGTGCGTGGTGGTGTGTGTGCGCGCGCGCGCGCGCGTCTGTATATAGGGTGTGTATTTGCGTGTGTGTTGGCGCGGGCAGTTGTGTATGTATGATTTTTGTTGTATGTATGTATGTTTGTTGTTGTATGTATGTTGTATGTATGTTTATGTATGTGGTGTTATGTTGTTGTGTGTGGGGTGTGTTGTAGTATGTATGTATGTTGTGTGTGTGTGTGTGGTCGGCCGTGCGTGGTGGGCTTATGTTTGGGGGGGTGGGGAAGGCAGAAGCCAGGGGAGTGACAGTGGTTGGGAGAGGCAAAAGCCTTTAGTCAGACTGTGATCACATCGGCCCCCTCTTGGGGTTGTGAGAAAGGGGGGAAAAAATCAGGTTTTAACCCGCCGTAACTCTGCAGAGCTGGGCCCAACCAAATCCGAAAACTTTTCGTGTCTGTCCTTTTTTTCTCATGTGACGCACGTCGTGGTATGTTATATATTTTTTTTTGTATTATATTTATTTATTAAAATTTATTAAATTTTTATATTATCCCCTCCTTTTCTTTTTTATCTATTTATTATCTTTCTTTTATTATCTATTATCTATTATATATATATTTATATTTAAAATATTTATTATTTTTATTATTGCAAGCAGGCAATAAGGGAAAAGGTATAAATTTCGAATTTGTATTTAAAAATTTTATTCGAACACAAACACACCAACACACCACACACAACACACCACAAAACCCCACCACACACACAAACCACACAAAAACACACCAAAAGAATTGACAGGTTTGATTCAATCACAGGACAATAATATTACAAAAACATACACGCAAACGTACAATAATAAAAAACTTTAAAAAAAAAAAAAACCTTAAAAGAAAACTGTAAGCAGAAAAAAGATCATTTAAAGCTGTTCGTTGTTGTCCTAGGTATTTTCCGTTTTGAAATCCCACAAAAAATGTATAGAATCCTCTGGGCATCTATGATAAAACGATCCCTCTTGGTGGTTTTTTTTTGGGTTGTTATTTTTAATGTTTGTAAAGTTTGGAAAAATTCTTGTCAAAACCCTTATTTTTTGATCGAGGTTTGAATAAACAAAAACAAAAATAGGGGGGAGGGACAGAGAAGAGAAGAGAAGAGAAGAGAGGAAGAGAAGAGAAGAGAAGGGGAAAAAGAAAAAGAAGAGAAGAGAAGAAAAGGAAAGAAGGGAAAGGGCAGAGACACAGGGAGGAGACGAGACAGACAGGACAGAAACAAACACACCCAAAAACCCCCACACAACACAACCACAAAGCGCGCGCGCGCGATTCTCTTCTCTCTCTTCAAACCACACCACACCCCCACCACCAACACCACTCCACCCCACAACCCCCAACCATCACTTTTTATAAAGGGGGGAAAACCCCCTACTTACCCCAAACCCCCACACAAAAACAAGTACCCTCCCCTTTCCTTTACAAACCAGGTTTTCCTGCTTCGAGGCATGGTGCCCAAGCCGTATTCCCTCCTCCCCCTCTTCCCCTTCTCTCTTCCCCCTCCCTCCTTCCTCCAAACTTAGAAAATGGGTCTCAACTGATAACCATGAACGAGGGAAGAAAAAGAAAAGCGAAGACGACGACGACGAAGAGAGAAAAAAGTCGAAGTAGCAGCAGAAGTAAGATACTTGCTGCCTTGTTGAGACGAAGTGGGGAAGCGTTCTCTTAGGGACGCCGAAGGGGTGGGGGTTTGATTGAGGAAGGTTTTGGGGCCTTCTTGGGGGGGCGGTGGGGTGTTGTCTGAAGGGGTGACTCTTTGGGTGCTCTGCTCCCAGGGCCCGGTCTGTGTTGCGGAGAGAGGAGGAGGGGGATGAGGTAGAGAAAAAAAGGGGGCTGCTGCTGCTCGGACCCACAGAGGTGCAGGGAAGGGGTGGTGGTGTGGTGGTGGTTCTGCTGAGGAGCCCCTGACTGGGTTTTGGGGACGGTAGAGAGGAGGAGGAATGTGAGGAGGGAAAACGATGAACGTGAGGATAGAACAGCTTCACCCCAATCCCCCCCCCGGGGACTCTCCCTGACTGTTGTCCACTGCACGTGTATCTGCTTCCCTCTCCCTTCCCCCCGCGGCCCCTTCTCCCGGCTTCTTCTTCCGGTTTTCTCCCCCCCTCCCGGGCCCGGGGGGAGCCAAGGGGCGGAAAAGGCTCGAGGGGGCCCGGGCTCGCGGGACGTCTGGTCGTAGTGGGGGAAAAGCTCTGGGCCCTTGAAGGCCCCTGTGGGAGGGGCCCCCCGCACGTTCTCTTCCCCGGGGCTGATTGCGTACGGCTGTGAGACGTGGAAGGATGCGGCTCCAAAATTTTTTTGAAGGTCGGCGCCGCATGAGGGGGGGGGGGTGGGGGTGTGGTGGTTGAGGAAGGGGTGTGGGTTTTTGTGGGGTTTGGGGGGTGGTGGGGGTTGTGGTTGGGGGGGTGGTGGGGGTGGTTGGCTTTTTGGGGTTGGGGGTGGTGGTGGGGGTGGTTTCCTTTCTGCGTTGGGGTTTTGGGTGGAAAAAGAAAGAGATTATGTTTAGGGGAGTGAAGGGAATTTCTTTATTCTCAATCATTTTGAAAATTTCTACAGTTTTCTTATATTTTATCCCCTGTTTATTTTTACGACTGTATTCAGAAGGCTGTGTTGTTCATTATTATTTATATATTTATATATATTTATATATATATATTTAATTTTTATATATTATTTAAATTTATATATTTATATACATGTGTTTGCTTAAAAGGGTCTTAAAGTATATTACTTTGTAAAGGACGATTTTAACGTCTTCTGCTGTGTGCTCTTAGCTATTTTGGAAATGCTCATTTTGTTCCCTAGATAAAAGCAAAGAAAAGTCAACCCAAATCAAAAAAAACAAAACAAAATAACTACAAAGCAAAAAACCAAAAACCAATAGAAACTAAACCCAATGAAAACAAAAAACAAGAATCTAAAACCTTTAAAAAAGCGACAAGATCCATCCTTTTCCTAACCCCCCTCCCACCTTCACACTATCCAATTATTCTCCCCATCCCTTCCAGCTCCCCTAAAGGCACAGGATTCCCCATGGAGAGTTTCACCCCCAATTCCCCTATTTTTTTGTCGGTTTTGTACCCAAACCTGGGTCTTCCTGAAAGAAAGAGGGGCTGTTTATTATTTTCTTCATTTTTTCTTTTATATCGGGGACAAGGAATAGCACTCATGTGCTTTTTTTTTTACATCCCGTCCCCCTGGATGCAGTTTTGTCAATCTTCTCATCTGTTTCCCCCCGGAACAAAAGTCTTACTTTTCGAAAAAAAGGGTACGGATTTAACGTTGGTAGCAAGAGTTCTGGTGCGTTCGCACACGGGGCCCACGGTTTGAGTCTCATCCGAAAGATTTGGGAAGAGGGTGGCAGCCTGTATTAACCCCTGGGGAAAAAAAATCCCCTGAACGAGAATTGAACTGGGGGTGTCAAATTGCGGCGAAATGTTCTGACCATAGGTTTCCCCCTTCCCCCTGTTGTTATATAACCGCGCCATCCCCCCTCACCGTTTGTCCCGGGCTGGGGGCGAGGCGACAGGAACAGAACAACACCCGGCTTGTTTGTAGCCCACTGTATTGACTTATGTTTGGCTTGACCCTAGAATCCCCAGGCGGGCTGCTTAAACCCAGAGGGGTCACGAAATCCGGGGCGTTGTCCCCCTGACCCCTTTTGCGACGAGCAAACGGGGGGGAGGGGGGTTCCGCTGACGTCCCATTCGGATGCGTTTTTGCCGGTGTGACGCACCGGGTCTTGCAGGGAGTGGTAAAAATGGGGGGCGTTTTCTTCTTTGGAAGAAAAAGAACCCTGTGGTTTTTAAAAAGGGGGGGTTTTTGATTGGTTGTAAAACATGGAATTTTTTCCTTTTTTTTTGGGAAATTTTTATTATTATTTTATTATTTTAGTAGTAGTAGTAGTAGTAGTGTTAGTGTAGTAGTAGTAGTTGTAGTAGTAGTAGCGTAGTAGTATGTGTATAATAGTGGTAGGTGTATTTACGTCTTTCGTCATTTTCCCTTCATCAATCATCATCATCTTCTCATTCATCATCTCATATCATCTCATTCCATCTTTTAACAGCTTGGTATGATTTTGGTTGTAATAAATCCCGACTCCATCCCCCCCAAAAGCCCCTTTGGGTTTGAATAAAACCCGGGGGTCCCGTGTGCGAACGCAGTAGGGCATCTTGGCAAAAGTTAAAACCTTTTCCCGCTTTTCTGAAGAGTACCCCATTTTGTCCCTGTGGGAAGGGTGACAAAATTTGAAAAAACGCATAATCGGGGGACTAAATGTAAAAAAAGAGTAAAATAAGAAAAATTTAAAAAAATAAATTTTAACAAATATGCTTTCCTTTAGCACGAAGGGGAATTTTAAGGCATGGCGGTTTACTTTCGGGTTGCCTGGGAGATGTAAAAATGCCCCCAAAACCCTTAAAATCACCAGAGAAATGAGTAAAACCCATGAACTCAGGGCCCAGGGGTGCTGAAGGGCGGGCCCTTTAACCCCACGGGGCCCACAGGTTAGTAAGTGATGGAGCGTTGTTGTTGTTGTTGTTGTTGTTGTTGGCTTTTCCCCGCTTAACCCCCGGGGGGGTCCCGAATATGCCCTTTTGCCATTCATCCCATGGGAATAAAATCACTATGAGCGGGGAAACAAATGAGATTTGCGTGTTGACTGTTTTCAAGTACCTCCAAAATTAGGAGCCATACTCGACTTAGAGTTGCGTGTTCAGAGCTTGTCTGGTAAAGGAAATTTCCCCCCAAAAAACATTTTTTACAACTAGGTGGTGGTGGTTGTGGTGCCCCATAACCAAAGGGGTCGTGGGGGAGCGAGGGTCAGAGACCTCAGCTTCTTAGTCAAGTCAAGTAAGTATAAGTCAAAACTTTTTTTCCCCAGTGGTACATTGAAAAAGAGTGCAACTGATTTTTTTTCAAGCCAGGGACCAGTGTTGAGGGCGGCACCCATCTCCCCTTTCCCCCACAGCTTTCCTTCCCCGACCCTAAAAAGGGCAGGGGACCCGTTTAAAGCTGGGTGAACTGGGGGGTGGGGGGGGGGACTTTGAATCCCAAGGTGCCAAAGGTTTACCCATCCAATTGGTAACTCCGCTCGGCCTGTAAAATTGGCTGGGGGGGAAAGCGAGCGTTGACCCTGGTTCCCATAAGATAGTTTAATGTAGGCTTGGCACTTTGGCAGATTCAACTAAATGACTCATCTTTTGGCCTGAGCGGATGGTAAGTCCACAGTGCACAAATCCAACATCACTCAGTCGGCCTAAGTAAAGAGTGCAAAATTTAGCGCGCTCGTTCCTTTTACCTAATCCAAGTGTGGTGGTCAGACCCTGCTATAAATAGCCCACTGGCCACAGTGGGCTGGGTGGGATGGGATGGGAAAATTTAAAAGCTGAGGGAGCAAAAAGGGGGGGGGGGGGAAAACTACAGTGTGAGTAGTCACGCTAAAGTTGTACACTCACTTGCCCATCACGCGAGCTTTTCCACGCTGGCCGTGCCGGCCTCGTTGGGGGCCCCGACAGCGGAAACCCCTGTCCCCCACCCCATCCTCTCCCCCCGGGCAGGCGGAGTCCCCCCGCCCGTTTTGGATCAGGTAGCGGGGCGTCCCGGGTAAAGGCCGCCCCTCAGCCAAGGGAGCTGGGCTCGGGGGACCCCACGACGTCACACTCCAGAACGAGGTTGTCGTCTCGTTGAGGGTTTGTCGTGAGTTTGGTCAGGAACATGGGAGCCACCGTGGATTTGGGGGGGGTGGTGTGGTGGGGGGGTGGGAGAAAAGGCAGGTGTGAAAGGAGAGAGGAATGATGGATCAATGAAAAAATAGAAATTGAGAGAGAGGGAAAAGTGAAGAGAGGAAGGGGGAGAGAGAGAGTGGAGAGGGGAGAGAGAGAGAGGAGAGAGGAGAGAGAGGACAGACAGAAGAAGACAGACGACAGACGAAAAGACGACAGACAGACAGAAATTATTGGTTAATGTCTGAAAACTCATCTTTTGAAGTTTCATCGCTGTTTGGTTTTGTCTCCCTTTTTTTTTTCTTCAAAAAATTAAAAGAATTAATAATAATGATCCCCATATTAATCAAAAATTATCATCACTTTACATTTTTTTTTACTTTTAGAAAGAATCAAACTGTACAGAAAAACCCCGGGGTGAAAATCAACCCCAAACAGACAAATTTAAAGAGTAAAAAATGGGGAGTAGGAACTTACCCTATGCGAAATATACAGTTAAACTAATGAAAATTTAAAAAATTTTACAACAAATCAATACAAAATTTTACCTTTAAAATTATGATTTTTTTATTACATTTAAAAGCCCGTCCATTACGAATTCTGCTGTTACAATCTATCAAACCATGATATCGTCAGCATCCCTTGTAAGATGTTTTTTTTTTCTGGTTTTTAGTTAAAACCAAAATTTAAATAAATCGATCATGGTAATCAAATGAAAAAATGATGATGTTTTTGAAAAATAGTTCTCTCTCTCTCTCTCTCTCTTCTCTCTCTCTCTCTCTCTTCTCTCTCTTCTCTCTCTGTCTCCTCTCTCTCTTCTTCTCCACACACACACACACACACCAACAACACACACACACACCCACACCACACACACACACCACACACACACACACACAACAACAACAGGTTTTCTCTCTCTCTCTCTCTCACACAACGCAACAAGAACCACACAAATTTCATCCCCCGCCCTAAATTTTTCCCCGCCCCCCTCCCGCCCCCCATTTACAACATCTTTAAACGTATAAATTACAAAGGCCACAAGCACTTAGAAAAAACCAAGCAAAAACAGCTATCACGGTACATGCAAACCAAACGGCATTTCAGATCATTGGAAAACCCAAAGAGTAGCCATTTTTTTTAAAAGCGAAGTTACAACACTTACACACGAAAAAAGAAGAAAAAATTAAAAAATACAAAAGTTCACACTAAAAAGCTTTCAAAAATGGCAACTGAAACAAAAGACATCATTTTTACAACATTTCTGCTGCAGGCAAAACGATCTTAGCAGAAAGTGTGATTTACTGGGTTTTTTTACAGGGGTTTGATTTGATCTTACACAGCATGGTACACTACTCAAAGCTATACGTCTTTTTTTCCTGCGTAAAGGAAAGTTTTTTTGGGCTAAAAAAAATATGCCATTGAAAATATTTGCTTTTTATTTTTTTAATTTTTTTGTTAGGAATTTGAGTGTTTTGTCATTTTTAGGAAACTTTTTATTGTTTTGTTTTTTTGTTTTTGTTGGGATAAAGTGTGAAAATGAATGTCATGCTTGGAGTAATTTTTTGTTTTTTTTTTCGTAGCGATTTGTTTGTTTGTTTGTCTTCTCTTCTCTTCTCCTCTCTCTCTCTCTTTTCTCTCTCTCTCTCTCTCTCTCTCTCTTGTCTTCTCCCTCCTAAAAACACACACTCACACACAGACAGCACAACAACAATTTAGGGTTTGCGCCTGAAAACTGATTTGTGTACCCTCAAAAATGTTTGGCCTCTAAAACACTAGGCCCGTTAAGCTTACCCAGCAGTGAACTTGTGACGCCCTTTAAAACTAATTAAACAATTATCAAATTTTAGCCCCAACTCTGCCGTTGCCCCCAATTTTCCCCTCAAAATAAATTTGTTAGTACGTTGTCAGTTTTCTCGTAACCACTGCCATTCATCAAACCCCTTTAAATTTGATCCAAACCTATTAATTTTTCTTTTCCTAACTTTTCCGTTGTCCTAATTTCTCCCCCGAATGAATGAATGATATCGTATTTTTGTCAGCTTTCTAATGCAATGGTCATGCCCTTTCATAACTTCTTTTGTTTTTTTGGTGGTTGGTGGTTGGAGGTAACGCACCCCTTTTAAAAGCGAAAAGTCTGGGTCGAAGTGTGCGGTGGTTGAATCCCGTTTTTGGGCCCCAAACCCCCCCCCCCCCCCCCCCCTCCCTTAGACCCTGAGTGGTAGTTGGGTGCTAGTCTTTTCGGATGAGACGAAAAAAAAAACCCCAGGTCCGCGTGTTACACATCATTATTTTGCCCAGTAAAAAAAACCCCCGCAACAAGGGGGTTGTCCCTGGCAAAATTCTGTAGAAAAAAAACCCCTCTGATGGGGAAAAAAATTTTCAGTTGCAGACAGGAAGAAAAAAATGGGTAGGCACTGCAATTTTGTAGCCACACGCTTCTCTCTCCCCCCGGGAGAGAGCGCTGCCCCAATTTCACGCAATAAATCTCCTGGACATAAAGTTGGTCAAACTAAAAAAAAACTCCATATACTCCCCACCCCCACCCCCCACCCCACCCCCGCTCCCCCCGGGGAGAGCAGCCGAAATTTTACGAGAGAAATCTGCCGGCATAAAATGATATAAACTCCTATCCTATCCCCCCTTCCCCCAAACCAACCCCCCCCCCCCCCCCGAAACCCCCCCCCAAACCCCCCAACCCCCCCCCCCCCCCCGCTCCCAAGCCCTGGTTGCAACTGTACGTGGACAAAACAGCGGAGACAGTCTCCCGCCCCCCTGTGTTTGGGTTTTGCCACACGGGTTTTTACTGGGCCCGCAGTTCCCTTTAAAGGCCTCCCATCTCCAAAATCGCACAGGACAGGCCACGTCTGCCCCACGTCCCCCCGTGTGTGCAAAGCCCCGTCCTTGTCAACCACACGCGCTGCGCTGACGTCACCCCACACCGCAACGCCGGGTTGGTCTTCCCTCATGGACGTCGTGTAGAGGTTCCGCGAAGACTGGTGTTTTGGATTTCTGGGGGATCTGTTGTTTGTTTGTTTGTGTGTTTGTTTTTTGTTTGTGTGTTTGTGGGGTGTTGGGGTGTTTTTGTGTGTTTTGTTTGTGTGTTGTTTTGTGTTTTTGTGTTGTGTTGTGTTGTGTTTTGTTGTGTGTGTGTGGTTTTTGGGTGTGTGTGGAGGGGGGGGGGGGGGGGGGCATCAATGATTTTGGTCTGCCATTTCTTGGGTAATCGTTTAGAGATTTTTTTCCCCCCCAAAGGGAATATGAAAAACCCAAAAAGAAGCGAACCCCAAACCTTTGCCCCTTTTTTAAACCCTAAACACTTCTAAATCCCATTGTTTTGCCCCGAAAAAGATACTATGGAAGAAGGAAAAAAGACAAGACATTGTTTTTTAAATAAAACTAGCCAGTAAAGCCGGAAAACGCGCGAATCCAAACTTTAAGCAGTCAGAGGGGGAAAAAAAGCATTTAAAATACACGAAGCAGAAAAATGTATCATGTCAGCCCCACCCGTCAGCAAGACGAACATAGTAAAGCATGGCAAAACGCAAACATGTTACGGAAACGTAAAAAGAGTAGTAGCTCAAACAGCAACCGTGTATAAACAGCACACGTGACATCAAACAGCACACTGACATAAAACGACACGTGATATCAAACAGCACCGTGACACAAAAAGAAGTGAATCAAACAGCACGTGACATCAAACGCAACGTAATATCAAAAAGCCCCCCGTGACACAAAAGCAAGTGACACAAACAGCAACGTGCATCAAACAGCCAGTGACACAAACAGCAAAAAGCAACGTGACTCAAATAGTAAAATATACGTTTAGCTTACGCTCTGTCCCCAAAAATGGCAAAACACAGTCTCCCCCCCCCCCCTCCCCCCCCCCCCGCGTTGAAAAAAAATCTCATGTTCTTTGTTTGGTTATAAATTTAACAGAAAAAAAAAATGTTACAAAAGTTCCCCTTTAGTTTTGACAGTCACAAAAAACCCCACATTTTTCATGAAAATATATTTCAAAGAAAATAGACGCATGGGGGTTTTTTTTTTTAACTTTGCACAATAAGTTTTGTATTAGCCACTGGAGGGCAGAGTGACTTTAAGTCAGTGCAGCAAAAAAGGAAAAGCAAAGCAAGCAGTCTGCAATGCAAAGCATAATATTACCCCCAACATCATCCCTACAATATGGCTCAGGCAACCACCCCATGAGTAGGAATCCAGGCGCATCTGTAATGGAACTTTGGTGTCAAAACAAAAAGTTTTAATTTGCATCATCCAAAAATGTTTCTTTTTTTATATTTCAATGGGTAATGAATATTTTAATGCTTTGTCAATTTTCGGAATGAAATTTCTTTCTT
>JASPKP010005345.1:12500-16012 GCA_030674155.1 Stramonita haemastoma | reverse complement strand
CTTAAACCCGGGGGTTTTAAAAAATTTTGGTCTTCATTAGTTAGCCTCTCAGAGAGGCTCGCTCACTTATGGTGAGTTTTTGGTACCCCAAAGGGGGATATTATCGTTTTGAAAAAAGGTTTTTTTCTAATTTTTTTTTTGGGGTAATATGACATTTTTTCGTGAAACCCTGACCCAAAAAGGGTTTCACAGTGAAGGGGGAAAAGGGGTTTCCTTTTTTTCCTTTTTTTTGCGTTTGTTTGTTCTTTTGGGGGGGGTTTTTTTTTTTTTTTTTTTTTTCTTAAATTTTTTGGCTGTTTCTTCGTCTGTCTCTGTCTTTTTCCTGTCTCTTCAATCTGTCCAAACATCATTCAGTGGTGAAGATATTGGGGACCTGTGAGTCAGTACATTGTGACCCACTCGCATGCCAACCGGGACACTGGCCATTTTTGTTTTATGGTTTGTCAAACGAAAAAAAAAAAACATGTTAAAAAGGGAAACGTAAAAAACCCCCCTTTTGGGGGAAAAGGGAAAAAAGCGCCCCCGAAAACACTAAACGGCCCCCCTACATACACACTGCTTAAAGGGGGATTTGGGGGACACTTAAAAAAACTATTACATCGCGTCTTGGCTGGGGGTGTGACAATGATGGACAAAAAAAAGGGGCTGGATGCCGAAAATTTATCCGACTGAAAGAGTGTGGTGTTCGATTTTAATTTAAAAAACCCAATGCGGGGTTTTTTCCGGGGAGGGAATGGTGTTGTTTTCCCTTTAAAAGCAATTTTCGTTTTTTTTGGAACCCCCTTATGGGGGGCCTTTTTTTAAAAATTTTTTTCCCGTTCGGTTCATTTTCCCCCCCGTCTCTTTGTCTCTGTTGTCTTCTGTCTTTTCTGTCTTGCCCCTTCTTCTGTTTTTGTCTCTGTCTTTTTTCCCTTTTCTTGTCTGTTGCCCTTTTTTTCTGTCTTTTGGGTCTGTCTGTCTGTCTTCTTCTTCTTCTTTTTTCTCTCTCCCCTCCCCCCTCTCTCTCTCTCTCTCTCCTCTCTCTCCCCTCTCTCTTCCTTTTTCTTTTTCCCCCTTTTTCCCCCCCCAAAAAAAAATTTTGGAAGTTTTTCCGGGGCCCCCTGAGGGAAAAACACGGCCCTTTTTGGACATTTAAATTTTTTTCCCCTTTTTTGGGTAGGCCTTTTTTGTGCCTTTGGGAAAAAAAAAAAAAAACCCCCCAAAAAAATTTAAAAAAAAATCTTTTTTTTTTTTCCCCCCGGGGGAAAAGGGAAAAAAAAAAGGGGGGGGGGAAAAAAAAAGGGAAAGGGGGGGAAAAGGGAAAAAGGGAAAAAAAAAAGGAAAAAAAAAAAAAAAAAAAAAAAAAAATTTTAATTAAATTCAAAACCCCTTTTTTTTTTTTCCCCCCTTTTTTTTTTTTTCCCTTTTTTTTTTTTTTTCTTTCTTTTTTTTTTCTTTTTCTTTTGGGGGTTTAAAATTAAAAAACCCCCAAAAAAAAAAGGGGGGGGGGGGGAAAGGAAAAGAAGGGGGGGGGGGGGAAAAAAAAAAAAAGGGGGGGGGGGGGAAGGTGGATTAAAAAATAAAAAAAAACGGGGGGGGGGGGGGGGGGTGGGGGGGGGAGGGGAAAGGGGGGAAAAAAAAAAAAAAAAAGGGGGGGGGGGAAGTACAAAAAAAGAAGGAGAAAAAACAAAAAAACCAAAAGCAATCTTTGCAGAGCACGATGAAAAAACCCCACGAGCTACCCTTTTTCTCTAAATTTAAACCGTTCAAAAATTCTCTCCTTCTCTCTCTTCTCTCTTCTCTCTCCTTCTCTCTCTCTCTCTCTCTCTCTCTCTTTTCCCTCCCCCTTCTTCTCTCTCTTTTCTCTCTCTCTTGAATATTTTTTTGAAACTATTTTATTAATATCTATTCAAAAAATCTATAATTCTCTTAAATATTTATGTTCTTGTATCAAGGGCCCTGTCTGTCTGTCTGTCGTCTGTCTTTTGTCTGTCGGGTCTGTCTGTCTGTCTGTCTCTCTCTCTCTCTCTCTCTATCTATCTATCTATCATCTATCTATCTATCTATCTATCTATCTATCTATCTATCTATCTATCTATCTATCTATCTATCTATCTATCTATATCTATCTCTTTCTCTGCCTCTTTCTCTCTCTGCCACACACACACACACACACACACACACACACACACACACACACACACACACACACACACACACACACACACACACACACACACACACACACACACACTCTCTCTCTCTCTCTCTCTCTCTCTCTCTCTCTCCCTTCCTCCCCCCTCTCCCCCTCTCTCTCTCCCTCCCTCCCTCTCCCCTCCCTCTCTCTCTCTCCCTCCCTCCCTTCCCCCTCTCACTCTCTCTGCCACGAAAGAAAAAAACAAAACAAAACTATTCTCAATCTACAATCAGTGAGGAACACTCCATATTTTTTTTTTTTTTTTTGGGGGGGGGGGAGTAGGAGGGGAGGGGGGGGGGCTGGAAGCTGCCTTCCCACTAAACCACCTCTCAGTGGCGCCCATCAGCCCCCTGTTAGGGACATGCAGGTATGAAAGGAGTCCCTTATTCCAGAAAATGTCCAGCTAATCTTCTGTAGGGGTCAGAAATTGCACACTTTTTGCTGCTGCTGCCACACTATTTTCGCCCCGAGAATATGTAAATTATGGACATGTTTCCCCCGTTATGCGTTTTTACGCGTTTTAGGTTTGGGTTTGTTTTGTTTTTTTACAGTATGCTTTTTTCATGCTACTTTCCATAATGTTATCATCACCTTCTGAAAGGGTGGCAGGATGGTTAAGACATTCACCTGCCCTGACAAGTAACGTTCGATATATGTGACACGGTTAATTTAAAGTTAGAGATATATAGGTAGCCCGGCATATATTTTTGTTCAGTTTGAGAGAAGAAAGTATTCTTGAGTTTCGAGTTAAATATTCAGGCCACTGTTTCAAAACTAAGCGGTTGCATACTTCATTCTCTCGTTCATGTTTCCTCCATTTCCAAACACAGTGGTCAAGATATCAGGATCATAATTATGTACTTGCTTTGCATCCTTACTGGATCGGTCGTCTAGAGGTAGCGCGCCTGCCTAGAAAGCGAAATGTCCGGGGCGGAAGTGAGCAGTGGTTTGACCCACGTTTGGATCCAAAACTTTTTCCCCCTTCCATTAGACCATGGTGCTAGTATTTCCAATGAGACGATAAACCGAGGTCCTATGATTGTGTTACACATCATGCATTATTTCTCGCACGTAAAAGAACCCACAGCAACATGGAAGTTTTCCATTGGCAAAATTCTGTAGAAAAAAACCTCACTCTGATAGGGAAACAAAACCAGTTTCAGACAGGAAAAAAAAGGTAATTATTGTTGGCGCGCGCGCTGCTCTTGTGGCGACACACTCTTCCCGGGCAGAGAGCAGCCCGAATTTCACGCGGAAAATTATGCCGTGACTTAATGTGATTTGAAAACGAAAATAAAAATGAAAATAACTGTTACATATATATACTAAGAACCCT
>JASPKP010005345.1:0-2500 GCA_030674155.1 Stramonita haemastoma | reverse complement strand
ATGATGTGTAACACACGGGACCTCGATTTATCGTCACATTCGAAAGACTAGCACCCAGGCTACCACTCAAGGTCTAATGAATGGGGGGAAAGTTTGGGGCTCAAACGGGGATCAAACCGCCGCACGCTTCCAACCCGGACTTTTCGCTTTCTAGGCAGGTGCACCTAGGCAGACCACTGATTCAGTTAGCATGCAAAGCGATCGCATGTGATCATGACATTTTTACTGCTGTCTTTGGAATTGGATGGCTGTGAACTAGTGAATTAAGTCTGCAAACGTTTTTTTTGATTTTTTTAAGTTGCCCGAATATTTAACTCAAAACTCAAGAATACCTTATTCTCTCAAACTGAACAAAAGTATATACTGGGCTACATATATCTCTAACCTTCAATCAATCGTCTCATATATATCGAATGTTACTTGTTAGAGCAGGTGAACGTCTTACCCATCCTGCCATCTTCATTTTTTTTTTTCCAGAAGGTAGAGATAACATTATGGAAAGTAGCATGAAAAAAACATACTGTAAGAAAAAAAACACCCAAACCCAAAACGCATAAAAACGCATAACGGGGGGAAACATGTCCATAATTTACATATTCTTGGGGCGAAAATAGTACAGCAGCAGCAAAAGTGTGCAATTTCTGACCCCTACAGAAGATTAGCTGGACATTTTGTGGAATAAGGGACTCCTTTCATACCTGCATGTCGCTAGCAGGGGGCTGATGGGCTCCTCTGAGAGGGGGTTTAGTGGGAAGGCAGCTTCCAGCCACCCCCCCCCTCCTCCTACTACCCCTCCCCCCCCCCACCATCAAAAAAAAATTGGAGTATTCCTCACACTGATTGTGGATTGTAGATTGTGGTTGGGTTGGGTTTTTTTTGTGTGTTGTTGTTGTTGACTTTCTTGGCAAAGTAGCAGAGAGAGGGAGAGAGGGTGGAGGAGGAGGGAGGAGAGAGAGAGGGGGGAGAGGGAGGGAGAGAGAGAGGGGGGGAGAAAGAGAGGGGGAGGGAGGGAAGGAGGGAGAGAAAGAGAGAGAGGGGGGGGGGGAGAGGAAGGGAGGGAAAGAAAGAAAGAGAAAGAGAGAGTGGCACAGAGAGAGAGAGAGAGAGAGAGAGAGAGAGAGAGAGAGAGAGAGAGAGAGAGAGAGAGAGAGAGAGATAGAAGAATTTTATTCTTTTCTTTCGGGGATAATGGAATAAGCAATCAAGTGCTTTTTTTACGGTCCAGTCCCCGTGCGTGTGCGGGTTTTGTATGTTTGTTCGTCCACTCCCACCTGCACACAACGGATGGCCTACTCTTTCGAAAAGCGGAACGGGTTTTAATGTGTGGGGAAACTAATGTTCTGCCTGCGTTCACACACGGGACCACGGTTTATTGTCTCATCCGAAGGACTGAGAGATATCGATAGATAGATAGATAGATAGATAGATAGATAGATAGAGAGAGAGAGAGAGAGATAGAGAGAGAGAGAGAGAGAGAGAGAGAGAGAGAGAGAGAGAGAGAGAGAGAGAGAGAGAGAGAGAGAGAGAGAGAGAGAGACTCGGAACGGTTTATTGAGAGTAAATGGGTAGGCTCAGGGCTTCTTTACATCGTGCTCTGCAAATGATTGCTTTTGGTTGGTTGGTTTTTTCTCCTTCTTTCTTGTCTATCACTCGTCTTTTCTCTCTATCTTCCTATGCATCATCCCCTTAAAGAGAGAGAGAGAGAAAGGATGGGGGGGGGGAGAGGAGGGATAGAGGGAGAGGGAGAGAGATAGAGAAGAGGCAGAGACAGAGACAGACACAGAGAGAGAGAGAGAGAGAGAGAGAGAGAGAGAGAGAGAGAGAGAGAGGGTAGAGAGAGAAAGGAAGAGAGAGAGGGGGGGTGAGAAACAGGGAGAGAGATACGAGAGAGAGAGAGAGAGAGAGAGAGAGAGAGAGAGAGAGAGAGAGAGAGAGAGAGAGAGAGAGAGAGGGGGCTATGAGAAAAGAGGAGAGAGAAAGGGAGAGAGAGAGGGGGGGTGAGAAACAGGGAGAGAGAGAGAGAGAGAGAGAGAGAGAGAGAGAGAGAGAGAGAGAGAGGAGAGAGAGAGAGAGAGAGAGAGATGGCTATGAGAAAGAGGGAGAGAGAAAGGGAGAGAGAGAGGGAAAGAAAAAGGGGGAGAGAAAGAGAGGGAGAGAGAGAGGAAGAGAGAGAGAGAGAGAGAGAGAGACAGACAGACAGACAGACAGACAGACAGGCAGAGACATAGAGAAGAGTAAAAAAAAAAAAAATAAAAAAAAATAAAAAAAACCCTGTCGCATACCATCTGCAAACTCTTACCTTAGGTGAACCTGGGAGCTTTAACCGAGAAACTAGAGAAAAAACAACAACAACAACAACAAAACAACAAAAAACATCACTCTTCCCATGCCTGTCCCCACTAAAACAGCACGCTACACAGTAATTGATCAATCGTGACCACCTCCCGTGAGAGAAATTAGCCTTAATGTGTTGTCTATAAAATATATTATGTGTGTGTGT
>JASPKP010000534.1:40000-42794 GCA_030674155.1 Stramonita haemastoma | reverse complement strand
AAAAAAGTCAAAAAAAAAAAAAAAGTCGCAATCAGGTAAAACAAACCCAAAGTAACACCCTTTTCAAAACACCACACACACACACACACACACACACACACACACACACACACACACAACGCACGCACACACGCACACACGCACGCACGCACCCACGCAGGCCAGGAGATGAAAGTAAATATGAGCAATATCATCAAGAAAAATGTGCAGTGCAGTACAATGCATACACACACACACACACACACACACACACACGCACGCACGCACACACGCACACACGCACACACGCACGCACGCTTTGCGGGCCCCAGAGAATAAAAGTAAAATAAGAGCAATATCATCAAGAAAAATGTGGCAGTGCAGTACAATGCACACCCCACACACACACACAACACACGCACACACGCACACACGAAACACACGCACGCACGCACGCACGCTTTGCAGGCCAGAGAATATAAGTAAAAATAAGGGGCAATATCATCAAGAAAAATGTGCAGTGCAGTACAAAGCACACACACACGCACACGCACGCACGTACGCACGCACGCACGCACGCACGAAACGCACGCAGGCCAGAGAATAAAAGTAAAATAAGAACAATATCATCAAGAAAAATGTGCAGTGCAGTACAATGCGCGCACACACACACAACACACACACACACACACACACACACACACACACACACACACACACACACACACGCACGCACGCAGGCACACACGCACGCTCACACGCATGTACGCGCTTGTGACTTTTTTTCCTGTGACTTTTTTCTGTGACTTTTTTTTTTTTCCAATTACCAAATAAACGGCTACACACAGGGGGTAGAATCAACTGTTACAGTACAGAAATAAACAACTGTAGACAGTCATTTGAATGAAGTGTACAGTACAGAAATAAACGGCTGAAGTCAATAGAATGAACTGTACAGTACAGAAAGAAACGGCTATACACACAGTGGGTAGAATCAAACTGTACAGTACAGAAATAAACAACTGTAAACAGTCATTTGAATGAAGTGTACAGTACAGATATAAACGGCTAAAGTCAATAGAATGAACTGCAGAGTACAGAAATAAACGGCTATACACACAGTGGGTAGAATTAACTGGACAGTACAGATATAAACGGCTACAGACAATATAATTAACTGTACAGTACATGAATAAACGGCTACAATCAATAGAATGAACTGTACAGTGCATAAATAAACAGATACAAATAGGGTCTAGAATCAAGTATGAAAAGGTAAAGGTGTCCCATAACCTATGTGGTTATAGTGGAGCGAGACATCAGAGACCTCAGCTTCTCTAAGGGCCAGCATGTTGAGGGCGGCGCCCATCTCCTCTCCCTCGCTGCTTCACCTTCCTTGACCCTAAAAAGGGCAGGTACCCCATTTACAGCTGGGTGAACTGGAGGATTGTCCTGAAACCAAGGCGCGCAAAACAGTCACCCATTCACTTGGTAACCACGCTCGATACTGCTTAACCTTAGCTTGGGCGAAAGTGAGCGCTCTGACCACTGTGCTACCCCATTCCTATGTAAGTGCACAGGACAGAAATAAACGGCCACAGACAGTCGGTAGAATAAAAGTTGGAATGAAACTGGAAGACTTCTGAGGTGAAGTGATTGAGACCACGTACTTGAAAGACCTTTTTTGGTTCTCTGTAAAGACTTCTTGTCCTCACGCTATGGGTTCGTGTGTGTGTGTGTGTGTGTGTGTGTGTGTGTGTGTGTGTGTAGTGTGTAGTGTGTAGTGTGTGTGTGTGTGTGTGTGTGTGTGTGTGTGTGTGTGTGTGTGTGTTTAGACTGTCAGTCTTGTGTCCATTATGAACCAAATCAAAGTTTGAAACTAGTTCGGAAATGAGGGAAAGAGAGTCGGGGGGATGGGAGGTGGGATGGGTGTGTGTGTGGGGGTGGGTGGGGGGTGGGGGGGGGTAGAATAGGGGTGATGTAGAGTAGGTGTGTGTGTGTGTGTGTGTGTGTGTGTGTGTGTGTGTGGAGAGAGAGAGAGAGAGAGAGAGAGAGAAGAGAGAGAGAGAGAGAGGGAGAGGGAGAGGGAGAGAGTGAGTATGTATGTGTATGTTCTTGTGGGTACCCTCGTACCCATGGGGGGAAGGGTGGAGGGGGGTTGAAAGCTTTATCAGATACTGATAGCTACAAGCAAAACGCAAACACCTACATTAAAACAAGAGGGTCCCCATAAATAGCATCCTCACCTTCTGAAAATTCTGTACTGGAAATTTCCCCTGATCGATTATTCTCTTTGTGTCTGTCTTTTCCCCTTGTATTTGCATCATCTTTCTTGGATTTTTTGGTGTGTGTTCCCAGGTCTATTTGCCTGCCCTTTGTGTTTTCAAATAAATCTTTCAAACATTATTTTCTCTTTTCATTACATGACATTTTGCCTGTATTCTTTTGTTCTGGTAACCAGGTAGCAATATTGTAACCACTGGAATGGGCACAGGATGTTCATTCTGCAGTATCATTTCCACATATGACATTTTTCTTATTACTGTTTTAGTAGATTGAAAAGTTTATCATCGGTCTTTTGTTAATAACCTGGGGATGATAAATTAAGCAAAATGGCTGGCGCCCTGGTTTTATTGATCTTAAAAAAGGTAAGGGTAAAGGTGTCCCATAACCTATCTGGTCGTAGGGGAGCGAGACATCAGAGGCCTCAGCTTCTCTAGGGGCCAGCATATAGAGGGTGGCGCCCATCTCCTCTCCCTCGCTGCTTTACGTTCCCTGACCCTAAAGAGGGCAGGTACCCATTTACAGCTGGGTG
>JASPKP010000534.1:7500-12500 GCA_030674155.1 Stramonita haemastoma | reverse complement strand
AACTGAAAAAAAAAATCATAAAAAATTTAATTGCAAGACACAAAAACATGAACATTACTAACAGGGGAAATAAAAGACATTTTGACAGAAACAAAAGCAGAAATATGACCAACAGAAAAAAAAATTCACAACAGATATTATAAGTCAAAAACAAAAATATTGCTAAGAAGCAACACCATAACAGTCCTTGTTGCCATATACAAAAGCATAAACAGTGATAGCAGGAGAAATCATAAAAGACATTATACCAGAAACAAAACAAGAAATATTGCTAAAAGAAAAAAAAATCGTACAAGCCATTTTTGCCAGAAACAAAAGCATAAACATTGCTAACAGGAGAAAACATCAAAGACAGTATTGCCACACACAAAAAAAGCAGAAATACTACCAACAGAAAAAAATCATAGAAGACATTATAAAAAGTTAGAAACAGGAATGTTGGTAACAAGAGCTCACAAAAGACAGTATCACCAGAAAAAAACAACCCATAAAGACACATAGATATGTAGTATAATCATGTACACACAGGTAAAGATCGCGAATAGGCTTTCTTACACTAATGATCGTTAGTGTGTGTGTATAAGTACAAAGATACTTTGATTTACTCTACCATGGTGATACATGAGAAAGTCAATCATCAGAACTTGAGCCGAATAAACGTGTGCTTGTTTTTCTCTTCTTCCATGTTTTTGTTGTTGTTGTTGCTCTGGCGATGGAATGAAAGAATTTGGACATCAGATCCTGTTTTCATACACACACACGCGCGCGCGCACACACACACACGCACGCACGCACGCACACACACACACACACACACACACACACACACACACACACACACACACACACACACACACACACACACGCACGCACGCACGCACGCACAAACACACACACAAATCCTTCGGATGAGACTATAAACCAAATGCCATGTGCGAACACATTCAGAACATCTTGCACACACGTTAAAGCCCGTGTCGCTTTTTGGAAGTGTAGACCATTGCGTGCGGGTGGGAAGGGATGACAAAACTACGGGGATTGGATGTATAAAAGTACACAAGTGCTTATTCCATTATCCTCGAAATAAAAGAATTAAAAAATACAACACACACACACACACACACACACACAAACACACACACACACACACACACACACACACACACACACGTACACACACATACACGAACACACACACAAACACACACACACACACACACACACACACACACAAAGACACACACACAAACACACACACGCACGCACGCACACACACACACACACACACACACACACACACACACACACACACGTACAACACACGTACACACACACACACACACACACACACACACACGTACACACACACACACACACACACACACACACGCACACACACACAGGACACAACAGTCCATATCCTCACCAACAAAGGAAATGAAGTCATCTACACACAGCATGAAACAAGTGCACTGGTATGACCTTAAAGATGTATCTAGTCAATAATTTTTCATTATTTTTTATTTTTATTTTATAGCAAATCTGTATAACTTTAACAAGCAATTTTTTTTCTCTGGAACTACACGATTTCGCGGAACTTAATGACATTTGACTCGCTATGCTATGATAGTTTTTTTGGGATGATTTTTTTTTCTGAACAGCACAAAGAAATGACATTTTGAACAAATCATGAAACTCATCACCTAGCTCGCTTTCACCATACTGATCGCAGATTCGCTCTGCTTTGGGGATGGTTTTCTTTTTCCATCTAATTGGACAGGGAGTCTGCGATTCAAAGTTCAAGAATGAAGAAAAGTTCATGGCAAAATTGAAAAAGGAGAATGGAAAGGTTATCTCCAAAGCAAAGCCAGTTTTTATGATATAGTGTATAAGAAGAAGAAAGGTTACAGGACGGTTAAGACATCCACCTGCCTAGCAAGTAAACCATGAGGTTCTGGGTTCGATTTCAAGTTTTCCCTTTTCTTTCCAGGTTGACGAGAAAATCAAACTGAATGTCAAAGATCTTCGGATGAGACTTTAAACCAGCGTCTTGTGTGTGCACGCAGATTATTTTTGCTCACACGTTGAAATCCGTCACGATTTGGGGCAGAGTTGGCCGTTTCGTGCAGGTAGGAATGCATGACAATTTACACCACTCCAACCCCCCAAAAAAAAACAACAACAAAAAATCCAAACCCTAACGCATGCAGACAGGTGTCGTATTTTGGCATCATCCCGACGTCGGAATGCAGCTACCTAAATGATGGGTTAAAAAAAAATTGCATACCCACAAATATCACCATCCGATAAATCTCAGAGCTCTGGACAAGAAAGAAAATAAACAGTCTATGATTAAGGAAGATGTCATCGTTATCTACATGAGAAAACCACTCCTGGAAATGCTGATCTTGCAAACTACGTGTAACTTTGGCATTAAACCCTTCTGGCGAATGATGGAACTCAAACTGATTTTGCCAAATACCGCTGAATCCACTTTCCATTGTCAATGTGTCATGTCATCAGGTCTCAACTTTTAACACAAAAACAATGATCAAGACCCCTCCTCCTACCTCCATACCCGCTCCCCTTGTCCGTGTAATATCACAACTTGTGAAGATATAAATAAAATCGAGCTAGAGATTTAGGTTGTTTCTTCTTCGTCGTCGTTGATCTCTCAGACAGTAACTATTGTTGTCTGTCATATGAGCGAAAATAGGTTGCGCTACTGTTAGGCACCTGAAAAATCAGGCCCAGAGCATCTGACTTCGGCGTGGAAAAAAGTTATCTTTTAAGTCTTTCTGGAGAAAAGGCAGGAGAATGAACCCAAAAGGCAGGAAATAGACAAGAAGGAGGTGACAGGAAGAAAAAGAACAAAGCAGAAACAAAGAGAGGGATAGAAAAGAGGGAATTCCCAGCACAGAATTTCCAGAAGATGGGGGATGATATTTACGTTGCCAGGCCCCCGACATCCGCACGGGGCAAAGCTGTTTTTGATGTGGGTCTGAAATCTGGTGATGGTGTTGTAGCTTTATGTTGTAATTTAGACTATCAAGTCGATTACATTACACAGTATTGCACTGCATTGCTGTGTATTGCACTATGGTATAGTGTGTTGCATTTGATTGCATTGCTTTACATTGAACCATATTGTCTTTAATTATGTCATACTGCTTTACATTGGATTATACTGCATTGTTTTGTATTCTGTTACTGTGTATTGCATTGTGTCTAACTATACTGCATTGCATCTAACGCGATTATATCGTGTCATATTACATTGCATCAAACTGTATTGTGTTCTGCTGTGTTGTTTTCTATTCAGTTTTGCACTGCATTGTATTATGTCACTATATCATGAACGCGTGTTACACACAAGACCTCACTTTCTCATCTCATCCAAAAAAGAAAAAAAGACTAGCACCGAGACAAACACCCACAGTCTAGCACAAGAGGAAAGAAAAAGTTTCCAGCCGCAAACATTGGGGAATCAAATCCAGACTTTTCGCCTTCTAGGCAGGTGCGTTACCTCTCGCTAGACTACCGATTCACCCAAAGCAATAAATGCTACTGAAGTGACGAAAACTGAAGTGATAGAGACACGTCCCTGGATCCAAAGTGGCTGGCCTAGACAGTCATACTGCAAGGCATAGAGCTAGAGGAGGGAGAGAGAGAGAGAGAGAGAGAGAGAGAGAGAGAGAGAGAGAGAGAGAGAGAGAGAGAGAGAGAGAGAGAGAGAGAGAGAGAGAGAGGGGGGGGGGGAGGAAGAGAGAGGGGGAGAGAGAGAGAGCGAGAGAGAGGGGGAGAGAGAGAGAGAGAGAGAGAGAGAGAGAGAGAGAGAGAGAGAGAGAGAGAGAGAGAGAGAGAGAGAGAGGGGGAGAGAGAGAGTGAGAGGGGGGAGGAAGAGAGAGGGGGAGGGAGAGAGAAGAAGAAGACAGAGAAGAGAAGGAGATGGGAGGAGGAGGACAGACAACATCTTAGCTCAGACTGGACAGGCCTGAGGCTGAGTGAAGGAAGCACTGCCAAGAGAGAGAGAGAGAGAGAGAGAGAGAGAGAGAGAGAGAGAGAGAGAGAGAGAGAGGGAGAGAGAGAGAGGAGAGAGAGAGAGAGAGAGAGAGAGAGACAGAGACAGAGAGACAGAGACAGAGACAGAGAGAGAGGCAGAGAGAGAGGGGGAAGGAAGAGGTAGACAGAGGGGGGAGAGAGGGGGGAGGGAGAAAGAGAGAGGAGGGGAGAGAGAGAGGGAGGGAGAGAGTGAGAGAGAGAGAGGGAGAGAGAGAGAGAGGGGTGAGAGAGAGGAAGGGAGAGAGTGAGAGAGAGAGAGAGGGGGGGGGGAGGAGAGAGAGAGAGAGAGAGAGAGAGAGAGAGAGAGAGAGAGAGAGAGAGAGAGAGAGAGAGAGAGAGAGAGAGACAGACAGACAGACAGATAGACAGACAGACAGACAGACAGACAGACAGACAGACAGACAGACAGACAGAAGGAAGACAGATAAAGATGGAGAGAGCTGGTTGTGGAGTCATCTATGGCACCCCTACAGTTTTAAAAAGACTACGGGATATGTGAAAGCAATGTAAAAAACAACAACCCAAACACAACTAAAAATCTGAATATCCCCGAAGCCTGAATGTGGCTACCTTAATGGTGGTGATGGTGGTTGTGGTGGTAAGAGTGGTAAGGGATGGGGGTGTTGCATACACAAATATCTCCACCTTTGGAAAACCGCAGAGTTCTAGTCTACGAAAAAAGAAGAAAAGTTTCCCCGTGGGGATGCAGAAGGCCTGCCAGTCTATGTAGCATCTCCGCCTTCTGGAAAATCTGTGCTAAAAATTTCCCCTTTTTTGCTATCCCCGACTTTCTTTCTGCCTTGTTTCTTTTCTTCCTGTCACCTCCTTGTCTGTTTTCTGCCCTCTTGATCCATTCTCTTGCCTCCACACCACAAGGGGGTGGGAGTGGGGGGGGGGGGGGGGGGGGGGGGGGGGGGGCGGATAGCCCAGTGGTCAGA
>JASPKP010000534.1:0-2500 GCA_030674155.1 Stramonita haemastoma | reverse complement strand
CACACACAAAACCCCACACACACACACACACTCACACACATACAAAAAATTTTAAAACAACCACACACACCCCACACAAAACCACACACAAAACACACACACCCCACACACACACCCCAAAACACACACAAAACACACACACCCCCAAAATCTGCAATTTAAAGAGACAAAATCATTTAGTATTCTGATTTTGAGCTATTATATAGGGGGGAAAAAAACCGGGGGTGATCCCCCAAAGGGAAAAAAACCCCTTTAATGAAGTAGGGGTAACCAAAGGTAAGCAAAAAAACCAACTTTTTCTTTTAATGTATTTTTTTTTTTTAAGGGGTTGCCCTTTCCCCTTTTGTTTTCTCTTCTTTCGCCCAAACCCCCCTTAAGGAAATTCGATCCTCTAAATTTCTGTTTGTAAATTTTAAAAATTGGGCATAGAGAGTGAGTTTAGCCGCCGCTTATTCTAAATGGGTTTGGGGGTTGGGGCTCGTAATCAAAAAGGGTTTTCAGGTTCGTCCCCGCTTTCCCACTATGGGGTTTTGCCCTTGGAAAAGGGACTTTGCGGCTTTTTCTCCCCCACAGGTGTAAAAGGGGGGACCAAACCTTGTGTTGGGGGGTTTTTCCCCGCGATTTGACTGGCGTCCTTCCCCCGGGGGGATTCCCGTATCATTTCCTTTAAAGCCCAGAAACAGGGGGAACACCGGCCCATGAGCCTTTTTCTCGGGGCAGCTTTTAACTTTTAAGAGAGTGAGTCAAACTGTTGTTCAGAAGCTATTTTTAAGATGGACTAATGAAAAATGTGTAAAAAAAAGGAGAAGAAAGAAGAAGGAGGAGGAGGGAAAAAAGGAGGAGGGGGGAAGAATGCAAAGGAAAAGGGAAAAGGGGAAAAAGAAGCGGGGAAGGGAAAGGGGCAGAAAAAGGGTGCAAAGGAAAAAGGGGAAAAGAAAAAGAATGCGAAAAAAGAAGAAGGGGAAGAAGGGAAAAAAAGCAAAAAAGAAAAAAAGGGGAAGGAAAAAAGAAGAAGAAGAAGAAAAGAAGAAGAAGGAAAAAGGGAAGGAAAGAAGAATTCAAAAAGAAGAATGCAAAGGAAAAAAGAATGCCAAAAAGAAAAAAAGGAAAGAAAAGAGAATGGAAAAAGAAAAAAGAAGAAGAAGAATGCAAAAAAAGGGAAAAAGAAGAAGAAGAAAAGAAGAAGAAGAAAAAGAAAGAAATAAAAAAAGAAAACAAAAAAGGGAAAAAGAAGAAAAGGGAAAATGAACAAGAAAAAAGAAAACGAAAAAAAAGGAAAAAAAAAGGAATTTGGGAAAGGGAAAAAGAAAAAGAAAAAAGAAAAACTAAAGCCCAAAGGGAAAAAAAGCCCCCGCCGGGAAACAAACACTAAAAAACAGAAAAACAAACAAGGTCACAAAAAAGGAAAATTTTACCAACCCAAAGACGATATGGGCAAACAGTTTCCCCGCCCCAACCCCCCCCCCCCCCCCCATCCCCTCCCCCCTGCCCTCCCCTTTCCCCCCCCCCCTAAAACCCCCCCCCATTGAACCAGGAAGCACTGGGATTTCATAGGAAAATTTGGGTGTTTTGGGATAAAACCTAAAGGGCGTCTGCAACTTTCTTTCTATGCTTCTTTTCTTCTTTTTGTCAGTGTGTGTGTGTGTGTGTGTGTGTGTTGTGTGTGTTTGTGTGTGTGTGTGTTTTTGTGTGTGTGTTGTGTGTTGTGTGTGTGGTGTGTGTGTGTGTTTTGTTTTAAAAACTTTTTGTTTTTGGGTTTTTTTTTTGTTTTTGTTTATTTGGGGTTTTTATTTTTAAAAAACTTTTTTTTCCTTTTTCTTTCTTTTTGTTTTTTTTCGGTCTGTCATCTGTATTTGTAATTTTCCCCCCTTCCCCCCTTATCTGTTGAAGTCTGTCTATTGTATTGTATTTGGGCTCTCTATTTTATCTGTTTTTTCTTTTCTGTTTTATCTTTATATTTTTTCTTTCTCTTTTTATCCTCTTCTTCTTCTTCTTCTTCTATCTAAAACTATCAAACTATCTGTCCTGTCTTTGTCTGTTTCTATCTATTTTGTTTTTGTCTGTCTGTCTGTCTGTCTGTCCTGTCTGTCTGTTGTCTATTAAACTATCTATTTTATCTATCTATCTAAACTTTTTTTTCTGTCTGTCTGTCCGTTCGCTGTCTGTCTGTCTATCTAATCTAAACTATCTATCTTTCTATCTAAATTCTGTCTTCTGTCTGTCTGTTCTGTTTTGTCTATTGTCCAAACTCCCCTAGAGAAAGGGACCCAACCGATAAACATGTTTTTGGGTATAGATTTAAACATGATGCATCATGCAAGATGCATGCATGATGCATGCATGCATGCCCTGCATGCATGCAACCTACCTTTCCCCAACCCACCTACCTACCCCACCTACCTAAACCCACCACCCCACCTAAAAAACTACATACATACTTAAATAAAATAATAAAACATACATACATACATACATACAAACATACATAATACCTACATAC
>JASPKP010005344.1:0-16013 GCA_030674155.1 Stramonita haemastoma | reverse complement strand
TGTGTTTTTTGGGGGGTGTTTGGGGGGGGGGGGGGGGGTTGGGGGGGGGGGGGTTTGGGATGTTTGTTTTAAAAAAAAAGGTGTGATTTTTTTTTTTTTTTTGTTTTTTTTGGTTTTTGGTGAGGTTAAGGGGGAATTTTTTCTTTTTATTTTGGGGTTTTTTGGGTTTTTAGTAAAAATTTTTTTGCCAGGTAAAAAGCCCCCTTTTTAGTCAAAAAATTTTTTAAAGAAAAAAAATGTTCCCCCCCAAAAAGGGGTTAAAAGGGGGATAAAATTTTTTGTAAAAAAACCCCCGGGACTGATGGGGAAAGGAGGGGATTTTTTTTTTTTTTTAGGGAAAAAAAAACCCCCTTAACCCCAATGTTTTTTGAAAATTTAAAAATAAAGGGCCCCCTTTTTGGTCAACAAATCGAAAAAATTTTTGGGGGGGTTTTAAATTTGGAGGCCCCCCCCAAAACCCCATTTTCCCCCTTTTGGGGTTTTAAAAATTTTGGGGAAAAAAAAAAAAACCAAAAAACCCAAAAGGTTTTTGATATAGGTTTTCCCTTCAAAATTTTTTTTTAAAATTTAAAAAACCCCCGGCAGTTCCCCTCTCTCTCCTCTCTCTCTTTTTTCCCCTTCTCCCCTCCCCTTTTCTCTCTCTCTCTCCTAATCTCTCCCCCTTTTCCCCTCCCTCTTCTCCTTTTGCCCCTTTTTTTTTTTTTTTTAAAAAAAACAAAATCACCATTGATTCATATTTCCCTTATTTTCGTTTCTGAAGGGACCCCCTTTTTTTTAATAAATTCCCCTTTTTAAATTGTATTTTTGGGGTTTTATTTTTTCCCTTTTTTTTTTTGAAAAATTTGGTATGGTTTTT
This sequence comes from Stramonita haemastoma, assembly GCA_030674155.1. NCBI lineage: Eukaryota > Metazoa > Mollusca > Gastropoda > Neogastropoda > Muricidae > Stramonita > Stramonita haemastoma. Next base: position 15,157 of record JASPKP010005344.1, on the reverse strand, counting down.
TGTTTTGGGTTTTTTTGGGATCAAAAATTTTTTGGTTTTTTTAACCCCGGGGAAAAATTTTTTTATCTTGATTTTCCCCCCTGAAAAGGGCGGGGCGGGATTTTTAAAAAAAACACAGGGCTTATCTTTTATCCGCAAAAAAAGGGGAATTTTTGGGGCCCCCCTTCCCCCCCCTTTGGGGCCTTCTTTTTTTCTTATTTACTTTTTTTGAAAAAAGGGGCTTTTTTTTTAAATTTTACCAAAAATTTTTTGTATTTCTTTGTTATCTCCTGTCTTTTTTTTCCCAAATTTGGGGGGGGTTTTTTCTTCCCCTTTGGGGTTTTAAAAGAGCATTATTATTTTTGTTTTTTAAGGGGTTTTTTTTTTTTTTTAAATTTTGATCTTACCCCTGAAAAGGGGGGGGGAAATGGATGTAAAAAAGAACAGGGGGGTCTTTTTTCCCCAATTACCCCCCAAAAAAAAAGAATTTTTCTTCTTTTTCTTTTTCTTTTTTCTTCTTCTTCTTTTTTTTTCTTTTCTTTTTTTTTCCCTTCCCTTCTTCCCCATCATCATCACATATCACACCCCTCATCCCCATCATCACCCCCATCATCATCTTCTTTCTTTTTTTCTTCTTTTTCTTCTTCTTTTTCCCTTCTTCTTCTTCTTCTTCGCCCGTCGCCCGGTCGCCCGTCGTCGTCGACGACGACTCGTAAAAAGGGCCCCAGCCCCAGAAATTTTTAAAATTGTCCTTTAAAATGTGACCGGAAATGCTTTGGCATCGGGGGTTAAATTTTTAAGGGCGCCTAAAAAGTAAAAAACCTAGAATTTCCCTGACTTCCGCGGGGAGAAAGAAAAAAAACCCCCAACTATTAAGTTTTTTTCCTGGAAAAAAAAAAACAAAGTGGGAGAATGGACCAAAAAAGGCCCAAGACAAAAGGAAAGGAGGGGGGCCAGGTAAAAAACACAAAAAACAAGGCAGAAAACCAAAGAGGGGAATAAAAAGGGAGGGAAACCCCAGCAAAAATTTTTGGTTTAAACAAGGTACATATTGCCACACGTAAACCCCCTTTTGTTCCGCTTTTTGGGTAAAAAAGTGGGGCCACGTGTGCCATTTGGGAAACGATGACATTTAAAAAAAACTGCATCCCCACACGGGGAGGGATGTAAAAAAAACCCCCATATGATTGTTATTCCGGGTATCCTCGAATAAAAGGGAAAGAAAAAAATAAATAAAAAAAAATTTTAAGGTTTGGGGAAACCCCTTACAATTCTTATTTTTATAGGCCCCTGGTCTTTTTCCACGGGGGAAGGGGCAAAAAAAGGGAATGGCATGTCCCCTGGGGCCCCCCCAGCTTCCTGAATTTGTTTTCTTTTTCCCAGTGGTTTTTTAAGACGGAACCCCAGATTTTAGCTGGGGGAGTTTGGAGCTGGGCCCAGCTGATTGAGGGCCCTTTCCTGTCCCCTCCTGGTCCCAGCCCCCAGCAGAGTGGTATTTTTAAAAATGGGGGGGGACGAGAAAAGCCTGGTGGTCGGGGGGGAAAGGGGATACCCCAAAGTGGTTAGAAAAATTGTGCTCGGGTTTTGGGGCGACCGGGTTTTTCGTTCCGGGGTTTTGGGGGATTTTTCCTCGGGATTTAAACATCAGTGCTGACTCCACTCTCCCCAAAATTTCCTTCGGAGGAAAATTTTTAAAACCCCGGGGGCCCCCCGGGGTTGCAAACGCACGCAAAACATTTTGCGCACCCCCGTTAAAAGTCCGGTTCCAATTTTCGTAAGAGTGGGCCCCATCGTGTGCCGGTGGGAACAGGGGACAATTTTTTATTAAAAAAACTGTATACAACGGGGGGCGGGAAATGAAAAAAAACCACATGAGTGCTTATTCAAATTTTCCTCGATGTAAAAGAATAAATTAAAAAAAAATAAAAGCGAATTTGAAATAATAAAATGAAGAGGGAAATTTTTCACCATTCACTAAAGCCTGAAAAAAAACTTCCCCATTTGCCTAACCCCTGCTCAAGTTTTTTTTTTTTTTTCTTCTTTAAGTTAAAGAGCCCAAAGTCTTTTTTCTTGTTTTTTTTTTCCCCCCTGTTCCTAAAAACCAGAGCTCCGAGGTTCATTTAATGGTGAGATTTTTTTTTTTTTTTTGAAACCCCCTTTTTTCCCCCAAACCTTTAAAGGGTTTAGCCCCTTTTTCAAAATATTTAATTCCAAATTTTTTTTAAATCTCTATTTCTTTTTCCCCCTTTTCTTTCAAACCCGCGTTTGGTCTTTTTGAAGAACCGTTTTTGTGCCCCCCCCCCAAAAAACAAAACAAAAAACAAAAACCCAAACGTTTTTGGGGTAGGGGTTTTCGTTTTTTTTTTAAAAGGGGGAAAACAAAAACACTTTGCAAGGGACTTAAAGAAGAAGAAAAAAAAAAACAAAAAAATAAGAGATAAGAAAATAAGAGGGAGGGGAAAGGGGGGTGGGGGGTTGGGTTTGGGGGAAAGGGGCCACACAAAAGAGACAAAAAAGGGCGGGGGCAAAAAGCAGACAGACAGATAGACAAAAAAAGTAGACAAAAAAAAAAAAAAAATGGGGGGGTGTCAAATATGCCCCTGACTCGGTCACTCAACACTCCCAAAAATTTACGCGCACATTTTTATGGGGGGCGCCGGTTTCAGCGTCCCCGGAAAACTGGGTTTTTCCCCCCTTTCTTTTAATGACACAAACCCCGGGGGTCCGAAAAACCCCATACCCCCCGGCCCTCCTTCACTTCTTCTTCTTTTTTCCTCCTCCTCCTCCCTTTTCCCTTTTTTCCTTTCTTCTTCTTTCTTTTTCCCTTTTCTTCCTTCTTCTTCTTCTTTTCCCTTTTTCTTCTTCTTCTTCCCCTTTTCTTCTTCCTACTCTTCCTACTTTTTCTTTTCTTTTCTCTCTCTCCTCTCTCTCTTCTCTCCTCTCTCCTCTCTCTCTCTCTCTCCCTCTCTCCCTCTCCCTTTTCTCTAATCTTCTCCTCTCTCTCTCTCTCCTTTTTTCTTTCCCCTCCCCCCTACATTTTTAAATAGCAAAAAACCTTTTTTTCCACTTTTCCCCCCTTTTCTCCCCCTTTATCCCCTTTAAAAATATTACCATAAACGTCCAGCAATTTTCCCCTCTCATTCTAGGGTTTGTTGATTTTTTTTGAAAATGGGAAAAAAAAGGGGGAAAAAAGAGAAAAAAATTCTTTTTCTTTCCCTTTCCCTTTTTTTCTTTTTTTTCCCTTTCTTTCTTTTTTTTTTCTTTCTTTCTTTCTTTCTTTGCCTTTTTTTCCTTTTTCCCTTCCCTTTTTTCCCTTTTTTCCTTTCCTTTTTTCGGGTTTTTTTTCTTTCTGTCTTTCTTTTTTTCTTCCTTTCCTCTCTCTCTCTTTCTCCTCTCTTTTCTTTTCTCCCCTTCCCCCTCTCCTCTCTCTAACCCCCTCCCTCCCCTCTCTCTCTCCTCTCTCCCCCTTTTCCTCCTCTCTCTTTCTTTTCTCTCTCTCCTCTGCTTTGTTTCTTTGTTTTGCGAAGCGCCAAAAAGTCCTGCAAGTAGGCTTTGAGCAAAAAGGGCCCTCCCCCCCCTGAGAGTAAGGAGACGCTGTTTCCCGGGTTTTATCTGAAAATCGCACTGGAGTTTTTGGGGCCCCAGGGTTTGGAGGGGAAAATATTGTTCTAATCCCCAAATTGGCCTCCTTGGTTTTCCTTTTTTTTTTTTCTTCATTTTTGGCGGGGGGAGAGGGAAGGGGTAGGGTGGAAAGGGGCAATGCATTAAAGTTTCCCCTCCGTGTCCTTTTTTCTTTTGGCCCCTCCATTTCTTCCTGCTAAACATGTATATTTTTTTCCTTGGTGCTGTTTTTTTTCTTCCCCCCCCCCTCACCTGCCTTCTGCAGCTACTAGCAAAGGGGGGGCCCGGGCAGGGGAAAAGGGGGGAAGGAGGGTGGGCGGGGAAGGGGGAAGACTTTTTTGGTAGGAGGAGGAAAAAAAAAAACTTCAGGTGAAGGAAGAAGCGAGATAAAAGAAAAAGAAGAGGGGGGGGGGAAAGGGGAAGAAAACAAATGAAGAGGGTCCCAGTAAAGACGTGGCGGGCCAAAAGGGGGAAAAAACAGCGGGTAAGACCCTTTCTTTTGAAAGGGCAGCAGGGTTCAAGACGGGACCCTGATAAAAAGGGGGCAGTTCAAATTAAAAAACCCGGGAATTTTTTGGGGGAGGGGGGGGGGGGGGGGGGGGGCCAGACTTTTTTGTAGGGGTGGGTGGAGGGGGCGGGGAAAGTTTTAGGGTGGGGGAAAATGCCAGTAGGTAGCGGCCCCTACACCCAGGTAGAGGCTTATCGCTAAAATCGAAATTAGGGTGACAGGGCCCGACCCCTTGAAAGTTTCAGTCATAAGATAGGAGTTTCCCAAAAAGCATGGGGTCTTGACCCTATTTTTCCCGTTTCCCCTTTTTTTTGGGAAAAGGGGGAGGGGATTTTGGAAATGGGGGGTGGGGGGGGTGGGGGTGGTGGGGTGGGGGCCCGGGGAGGTGGGGGGAGGGGGGAGGGGGGAGGGGAGAGAGAGAGAGAGAGAGAGAGAGAGAGGAGATGAGGGGGAAAAGGGGGTGGGGAGAGAGAGGGAGAGAAGAGAGAGGTTTTTTTTTCCCGTGCTTTGTTTGCATATTTTCCCCATTTTAAAAAATTTCACGGGCCACAAAAATTTGTCCTGTCAAAAAATTTCCTTTTAAAAACTTTGAAATAAATTTATGGAACTTCTTCAAAAACTTTGGGACTGAAAAATTATTTTACCTACAGGATTTTATGCTTTTTAACAGTCACTCTTTTATACAACCTGTTTGAAAAAGGAGACTTTTTCATAACTTTTTGTGAATAAGTGTACTTACTGTTAACTTTCCTTTGGGGCCTTCTGGGGGAGGTGGGGGGCCCCCCCCAAAAAAATAAAAAGGGGCTTGTTGTTTGCAATTCCAAAAAAAAAACCCTCAAAGCAAACTCGCTAGTGGATTTTAAAGGGAAAAAAAAGTAGGTAGGGTTTAAAGGGGGAAAAACAGCCCCCATTTTTTCATAACTGGCAACAGTTTAAAATACAGAAGACATTTTTCCCAAATTGTTTCTAAAAAATTTATAGGGAAAAGTGAAATTATGGCCGGAAATTCTAAAAATGGAAAAAAAAAATTTTTGGTGTGAAAACTTCTTTTCCACAAGAAATTTTTTGGGTGTTGGGCAGGGATAAAAAAGTCTTTCCAAAAAAAAAAAAGGGATCTTTCTTTTTGGGGGGGGTAACATTTTTCCCCAAAAAAAATAAAGGACTGGACAGCCAATAGACCTTTCTTTTTTGGGGGGGGTAACAGTGTTTCCAAGAAATAAAGGCTGGACTACCCCAATAGCGGGTTTTTTTTATTAGGGGGGGGATAACAGGGGGTTTTTCCAAAAAAAAAATTAAGGTTTTGGGACACCCAAAAAAAGACGGGACCCTGGGTTGGGAAGGGGTATAACAGTTTTTCCCCCAAAAAAAATAAAGGCCCACCCAAACAGACTTTTTTCTGTTTTTAAGGGGGATAACAGTTTTCCCAAAAGAAAAAAAAAACACCACCCAAAAAAGGACTGGTTAGAAAAGGGTTTAACTGTTTCCAAAAAAAATATAAACGACCAGCCAAAAGACTGTGTTAGGGAGGGATAACAGTTTTTCAAAGAAATATAGGCCCCAGAAAATAAATCGTTTGCCCACCCTGTGCAGAAACAAAAAATGGCAGCACTCCTTGTGTATCAACATACAGTGCTAAGAAAAGGGATTGCTGTATAACCACGGGCGGGCCAAAATTATTGTCCAGGCTACTCCCCCCAAAACGAGCAAAAAGGCTTTGCAAGGGGATAATAACAACACCCTCAGAATGGGGAACATTCATACAAAAACCCCCCTTGCCGTGTCAAAATGGTTATTTTTTTGCAAAACCTAATCTGGGGTGGTATTGTTATTGCCTCCCCCACTGTTTTTTTCTGTCAATGATTAAATGATACCCCTGTCAATGATTCAATTTTTCCCTGCGTTTTAATGTGTCCCCCCGGGCAGGAGGGTTTTCGGGTCCCAGGGCTATCAAAAAAGGGCGGGAAATTGGTAAAAAAAGAGCAAAAATTTGCCCCAAACCCTGTAAAGGGAAATTTTTTAAAAAATTTTTTCCCCCTTATTATTGCTATTTTTAGGGAAGCACAACGCAGCATCCACCCTGTTTAAAGATGAGAGCGGGGGGTTTGGTCAAAACCTGATAAAACGGCAAGGGTCAGGGCCCTTTTTCCCTTTTCACCTCCCAAAGTTTTTTTGGGGAAAATTTTTGTCAAAATTTGGGAAAGGGCCCTTTTTAGGGGCTGTTGACTCCAGGTGGGGGGTGGCCCCACTGACAGTAAACCGGGAGGGTTATCATTATTATCTGCCAGTAGGGGGTTAAATTTTAAATACAGCTTTTTATCTATGAATGGTAGGGGGGGGGGGGTATTTTTCCCTGGAGTTAAATCGTTCCCCACTCTTCTACCCGAAAAATTTTGGGCAGATGAGCCCATAAACCGAACCCCCCGGTTTTTGCAAACTTTAAAAAACCTATTTTTTTTTTTCGGAAGAGTGGGGAAAGAGTAGCCTTGGGGGCCAGTGGGAACAATGAAAAAACGGGAAAAAAAGGTTTGTATACGCACAGACTAGTATATAAAAGCACTTTGATTGTTCTTTCCAAATTTACCTCAAAATTTAAAAAAAAAAAGACTATAGAAAGCCCTAGGGGACGGGGGAAGGGGGGGGTGACAGGGGAAATGGGGGGTTATCTTGGAATTTGGACCAAGTTTTGAGGGCATGGGTTCCATTTAAAATAAATTCCTCTGTTCGGGGGGAATTCCCCCCCCCCCCCCCCCTTTCCCCCATTTCTTTTGTCCCCCCCAAAACCCCAATTTTCCCACCAAGGATTTAGCTTTCTTGTGTATGTGACATTTCCGGGCCCCCTCCAACACACCCCCCCCCTGGGCCTTTAAAGGGTTTGCCACATTCTGATTTTCAGAAATGTTTGTCGAACATGACACCGGGGCCTGCATGTGTTTTTTTTTAAAAAAGTTGTTATCCATCCCACCAGGCCCCCCGCAAACCCTTTTAAAATTCAAAAAAGTGCAAATTTAAAAAAAAAAAAAAAAATTATATTATGTTTTTTAGATCAGATTTTCAAATTTCCTGTCATCAGCTACGATGTGATAGAATAAAGGTGGAATTTTGTTTGAAACATGGGGTTGCACAAGAATAATGTTCTCATGCATTGGCGCAGGGGAACATGGTTTTAAAATTATAGTCTCATCAGGAAGACTTTCGGGGGAAGGGGAGTCGGGGTTACGGGGTTTTTTCCCGTCGGGGGGGAAACAAATTTCCCCTTGGATGGGACCTAGGTGGGGGGCCCTCGTCCGGGGCCCGGGGCCTAGGCCGCCCATAAACCATTTTGAAATGCTTTTTTAAACCATTTGGGCCACCCCCCCTTTAAACCCACCCCCCCCCCCCCCAGTGTGTACCCACAATGTAAACCCCAACAAAATTTTAAGGCCAATTCCACATGCTTCAAAAAGGGGTTTTTCCAAAACCCAATCCACACACATTAAACCCCCAAAACCCACACAAAACACACAAAAAACAACCAAAAAAACCACACGCCCACCCCACCAGGCCACACTTTTTTCACCCCCTTTTTCCCCACTGGGGGGTGGGGGCCCGGGGGGTTTTATATTTCGGGGGCAAAGGGGGAATTTTTCCCCTATTTTTTGGGGAACCCGGGGGGTTTGGTTTCCCAAAGTTTGTTTTGGGGGGGTTTTTTTTTTTTGGTTGGTTTTTTGGGGTTTTTTGGGTTTTTTTCCCCTTTTTCCTTTTTTGGTTTTAAAAGAGCCTTGGGGGGGGGGGAAAAGTTCACCATTGGTGAGATTTTTGCAAAAGGGGAACATCCCACCCTCCCCCCCAAACCTTTTAATGTGGCTCCAATTTCCTACTAAAGGGGCGGGATTAAAGCGGGGGAAAGGGGCCGGGTTTCAGCGTTTGAGCTTTTTTTTAACCCAAGGGGGGTTTTGGGTGGATCGTTTTATTTGCCGCCTTTGGGCTTCAGTACAGTTCCCCCTGGGTTTCCACCCAGTTTTAAATTTGGGGGACCTGCCCTCTTGGGGTTTTTAAGGGGAAGGTAAAGCGCCGGGGAGGAGAAGGGAAACCGCCCCTCTTTTTGCGGGCCCCCTAGAGAAGTTTGAGGTTTTTTTTGGCCTCGTAAACCCTCCCAAACCACTTAGGTTTTTGGGCACCTTTTTAATTTTTAACCTTTTTACTTTTCGGATTTTTAAAAAACATTCAAAATCGAACTTTCCAATTTTCCCCAAGGACGTCGGGAAGGGTAACCCTCCCCTGCTTTTTCCAATTTTCAGTCCCATCGGTTTTTTCCCAAGGGTGCGAAAAGTCTGTGGGGAAAAACCGGTGGAAAAGGGTTAGAGTCTCCTCCAAAAAGACTTGACTTTCATTTTCGATTTCCTGTCAAAATTTCAAAACCCTAAGTTTTTCCCCAAGGGAATTGCCGGGGGCCCTGTGGGTTTATAAATAGAAATTCCTTACCTTTGTTTTTGATTGTTTTTAATTTCCTTTTGTTGGGTTTTTTGGATCATGGAATAAGAAACTAATTTCCCTTTTCCTTTCCTTTAAAATTTCCCCTTTGTAAAGGTTTTAAATTTTAAAAAAAAAAAAATGGTCATATCTTCCCATTTGGGGACACCAGGGGCCAACTTTTCTGGAAAAAGGAAAAAGGGAACGGTTTTACCCTTTTACATGGGTTAAATTGCCGGAAAATTTGACCCCCATTTTTCGTTTTCCGCTGGAGGGGTTTTTTTTCCCTGGGGGGAAACATCAGTGCTGACTCCACCCCTCCCCCAAAAAGTCCTTCGGATGAGACGGGTTAAAACCGAGGCCCGGGGTTTCCCGAAGGGCCCAAAGCAAAAACTTTTCCTTGTGCACTTGTTTAAATCCTGAAGGGGCTTTTCAAATGGGAGGGGTTTATTGTGTCCCCGGTTTGGGAACAGGAGGGCACAAATTTACACAATCGGGCATACACAAAGGGGACTGGATGAAAAAAAACACATGGGGTGCTTAATTCCTTATTATCCTCTTTGGAAAAGGGAAGAAAATTTTAAAAAAAATTTTAATAATGTTTTTTTTTTATGGTGGTGGTCATGAGAATTTGGGGAACCCTTGGTGAAATCAAGCTACTCCCCCCATGTCACGCCCTCCCATGTGGGAAATTGATCGCGTCCCCCATACAAACCGGCCATAACTGACCTTTTACCTTCCTTCATCTACCCCGGGCCCCTGTTTTTTTTTGGAGGGGTGATCACCCCCTGTAAGAAAAGATGATCCCAAGGGGGAAATTGCTTGTGATAATTTTGTGGATCCTTTTCCCATGTCCCCCAGAATAATTTTTTTCTGGAATAAAGAATTTTTGCCCTTTTGGGACGGGACTTAAGCGTTTGTAGACCTTTTTGAGGTCCCAAACTGAAGTTTTTTGCCAATCAGCTTTCTGAAACCCCTGGGTGGTACTCATCTTTCTGTGGGTAGGGGACGGGAGGGCCAAAGTGGTCGAAATGCCCCTGGCAATTTGGGGCCCCAGGGTTTCGATTCCCGCTGAGGGGTTTTTTCCCCCTGGATTTAAACTTCGGGTGCTGATTCCCAAATTCCCCCCCAAAAAGTCTTTGGGATGGGGGATTTTTAAAAACCAAGGCCCCTTTGGGCAAACACACGCAAAACATTTTTGGCACACACGTTAAATCCTTTTCCCGGGGCCCAATTTGTAAAGCGGGCCCAAAACGTGGCTGAGGGGAAACGGGAATGATAAGATTTACAAAAACGCAAAAACACGCGGGGACGGGAAAAAAGGAAAAAAAGGGGAACAGGGAGGGGCTTATTCCTTTATTTTGGGATAAGTCTAGAATAATAAATAAATACAAATAAAAAAAAATAAAGTGTGGGCCTATGTTTTTTTTCCCACCAAACCCCCCCCCCGGCGGTCCGCTCTCTAATGTCATTTTTTCCCTTTGTTTTCCTTCGGCTTTTTCGTTTCCCCCCTTTGGGGTACTGTTCCCTGTAGGACTATCTTGGCTATTTTCCGGGTTGTTTGTTGGGGACGGTGACAGCTCCCGTACCAAATTTCAGATTGGGTTTTTTTTTCACTGAAGTCAGGGGGTTTTTCATGGGGCCCTTAACCCCATTTTCCAATTTTGTTTTGGAACTTCCCTCCTTTAAAAGGGAGCAAGGGAGGGCTGTGTGGTGGTGGTTTTTGGTGTGTGTGTGTGGTTGTGGGGGTGGGTGTTTTGTGGTTTTTTTGGTGTGTGGTTTTTTGGGGTTTTTTGGTTAAATTTTTTTTAACCCGGGATAATGGAAAAATAAGCATTATGTCCCTTTTTTACACCCGGTCCCAGTGTGTTGAGTTTTCCGAAAATCGTGTCATCTTTTCCCACTGGCACACGGATGGCCTACTTTTAGGAAAAGGGGAAATAAGGATTTAACGTGTGTAAAAATGGTTCTGCGTGCGTTCGCACATGGGGCCTTTGGGGTTTAAATAGTCTTACCCAAAGAAAGTGTGTGTTTTGAGTGTTTTTGGGGTGTGTGTGGGGTTGTGGTGTGTGTGTGTGGTGCGTGGGGTTGTGGTGGGGGTGTGTGAGGGGTGGGGGTTGTTTGGGGTGTGGGGGGTGGGGGTGTGTGTTTCTTTTTCCCCATGGAAATTATTTTGGTTTTTTACCCCCCGTCATTTGGAAAAAGAACGGGGCAGGCAAACCATATTCATTTTCCAGAGGGGGAAAAATTTTTCCTCAAATGGACCGGCCACCCGCTTTTAGCAAAACTCAAACCCGGCACCCCCCTTTAAAATCCGGGAGGGGGACGCTTCGGCCAAAATGCCCCTACCCCCCCCCGCCCGCCCCACCCTCCCCCCACCCCCTGCCCTTGAAGGGTTCAAACTTTTTTTCTTAACCCAACATTTGGAACTAAAAGGATAGGGCCAACTTCAACCCCCCAATCTTTTTTTTCCTTTTTGCTTTAATTTAAAGGAAACCCCTTGTTTGGTTGTTTAAACCCAGGCTTGTCCCTTGTGAAATACAAACAAGTTGAATGTTAATTTTTTTTCAGTGTTTTTGCCCTTGGTTGTCAGGGTGAAATCGGGGAACAGCTTTGGGGGAAGGAGTGGGGGAAGGACGGGGGGGGGCAGGGGGGGGGTTTTTGGGGAGGAGGGGGGGGTGGGGGGAGGGGGGGGCCCTTTTTGGGAAGCACAACGGGGTTTTTAAAAAGGGAACAAACTCTGAACTCTTGACCCCCCCCTTTAAATAATTTTTTTTAAAAAGGGCTCATTTTTCATCTGGCTGCTAGCCGCAATAGCGGGCCCTGTGTTTAACCCCAAAGAAAATTGGCCGTTTTGGGGGGAACCTGTTTGTTTAAATTTAACTACCCTACCACTAACCCAAATCATCATCATCATCATCATAAAAGCCCGTTGGCTCCCCCCTCCCCCTACCTTTATCACGGGAGTGGTGTTTTTACCGGGGGCCCTTTATCCCTTTTTTTTTACAGAAAACAGACACAAACTGAAAAATCGCTCTTTTCCCCAAAAACCGGGGGTTCAAAATGGCCAGCTACCCACGGGGAGTCACCGGACTGAAAAGGGGTTTCCCAAAGGGTTTAGGCGATACCGTTGTTTTTTTCCCCTTTTGGTTTTTTCAATGTACATTCTCTCTCTCTCTCTCTCTCCCCTTCTCCCCCCTTCTCTCTTCCCTCTCATCTCTCCTCCCCTTCTCTCTTCTCCCCCCCCTCCTGTTTTCCCTACCCCCCCCACGCCCCCCCAAACCCCCACAACTATGCTTTTTAATTTGGGCAATGAAAAAATGCGTGGGATGATAGGGCTTTGGCTCCATTTTTGGAATGATTATCCCTTTTTTGAGGGGTTTAGGGGGAAAATTGTGATGGTGAATTTGTTTTGTCATTAAAGTTTATGGAAAAAAAATTCTTTTGGGGGTTTTGTGCCTATGATAAAATCTATTCCTTTTTGGGGAAGTGAATAAAGTTTTAATAGAGTTAGATTTGGGGGGGGGGGAAAAAAAAAAAGGGGGTTGGGGGGGGGGGGGTGGGGGGGGGCGGGCCAGGATACAGAAAAAATACAGGAAAAAAAAAAAAAAACACTTTTCCCATTAAAAAGCAAATTTTTGTTTTGGTTAGGGGTTCCAGGGGTAATTTTACACCGGGGGGTCATCCAGAATGTCCCACTCAAAAACTCATTCATCCCACCGGGGGGGAATCACTGTGGGATTCAAACTGCACACTGAAAAGAATTTTTGCATGTTATGACTTTTTCAAGTACCACGCCATATGGGGCAGCCATACTCCGCCCAAGGGGTCTATTAAAAAACAAAAAATTTCAAAATAGAATAACACCGAAATGGGAAAGAGGGGAATAAAACAGAAACTTTTTCGGAAAAGGAAACAATAAAATATGCACTTAAAACTGAGGGGAGAAAAAAATTCCCATTTTTTGCAAAATGTTGGCGGGTTTGTTCCTTGTGTTCATTGTTTCCTTTGTATACCCAGTACCAAAACAACTTTGTTTGCCCCAGGGTGTTCAGGGATGACCCCCAAAAACACGGGGAAAAGGCAGCTACTTTTTTGGGGAAACTGGGCAGAAAATTTTTGGACATAGTGGGATCCCTTGCCCACCTTAAACCCAAGGGGCCCATAAAGAAAGTTCAGCTTTGGGGAGAGGGTTTTTTAAAAAGGGGCCAATTTACCCCCGGGGGGCGGGGTTGGGCACATAAGGACTGCAAGACAAGCCTCCTATCAGGAGTCATGGGCCCGATCACAACTTACGGCTACACAACAAAAACAATACCCAAACCGGGAAACACACCCACACCAAAAATTTTGGGGAGGAGAGGAATTTTTTTAGACTTTTTGGGTTTCCCCGGGTAATAAATTTTTAACTAAAGCTTTTTTTTCATCCAACTTTTTGGGCCCGGGAGGGGCTAGTGGTTTAAAGCTTTTGCCCCGGGGAAAATCTAAAATGGCTGGTGATCACCACCCGAGGCACCCACTGGGGGGGATTTTACACTGGGGTGAACTTCCCAATACTGACCATTTGTCCCAAAAGTCCCCCTTTTATAGACTAAAAACCCAGGGACGGTCTAAAGGCATCCCAGAACATCCCTTGATAAAACGCTAAAACTGCCCTCCTTTCTAAAAGAGAAGCCCTTTTTTGCCCAAAGAAATTTGGGGATGGACCATTTTTTTAACCCAGAAACCACGGGTGTTGGGGTTAAGACACCAGCTCCAAAAGTTGGGAATGCTGCTCCCTTTAAATTAAATTGGGGGGTTTAATAGTGGGCCCCAAAAAGGGCAAAAAAATGCCCTTACACAAAACCCAAGGGGTGGGGGCCCCTTTTTAATATTTTTTTTTCCCAACTTCATTTGGGCGTTGGGGCCCTTAAAAGTGAATTTTGCAATTTTGGGTTTTATCCCACCAAAAAGGGGCCCAACGTTTGGGCCTGGATACAAACTTTGCTCCCTCCCTTGCATCCTTAAAGGGGTTTTTTCAAACCAAAGGGACAAAGATTCACTAAAGGTGTTTTTTTCCCATTCAATTTTTTTCAACATATATTCTAAGCAAAATTTTCTTTCCTTTTTATCTTTGGGTTTTTTGGGGGGCGATTTGATATCAATAAAATATTCCTGTAAAAGAAAAAATGACCTTTTAAAAAATTCTAAAAAAGTGTTTTGCTGTAAGGGGTTCCCACAGAAAGGTAGGGGTTTTTCAACCCACCCCACTGGGACCCTTCTGAGGGGGGCTAAACCAGGGGGCCAAAACTCAGTCAGGCCCCAGGCCAAAGGATAGGGTATTTTACCAAAGATGCAAAAAAACACTGCTATGAAAGCATTTTTTCCCAAGAATTTTTTTCATTTTCAGTTTTTTTTTTTAATTCAATCTTTGATAAAATATTTTCAAAATTGTTTGGGAAAATTTTTTAAAATCTCCTGCACATGTTTTTCCTCCACTACTTTTTCCACCCCTAAATAATACTTTGTGGTCAAGGGATTGGAAAAATATGGTCTATTAATTCAAGTATAAGGAATTTTTTAAATTTTTTCCCAACTTTTTTTTCCTTTTGTTTTGAAACTTAACTTTTTTTGCAATTTTGGGGGTTTTATTATCCAGTTTTAAGATTGACCACTTGGCTGGTTTTTAACAAATTTTAAAATTGCCCTTTCCCTTTGCACCCTTTTAAATGGGGTTTTCCCCAAACCTTAATTTTAAAAAAATTTTTTACCTTGTGCTTATTTTCGGGTTTTTATGAAAATTTTTTTTCAGCTTCCCTTCAAAGAATTTTTTTTCTTTCTTTTTTTTATCATTTTCTTTTGAGGGAAGTTTTCAAAAGGCCACGGGATATTCAAATTTTCCCTGTGAATGCAAATGACACTTTTAAATTATTAAAGGGGGATTTTGGGATGAGGGGGCTCTTTCCAGGACCCCGAAACTTTTCCAGGTCGGGCCAAAAGGGGCATGGTTTTACTCTTAAAAATGTTTTAAAAGGGCTGCCACTAAAAGAATTTTAATTCCCCCAAAATTTCATTTCATTTAATTTTTTTAATTAGAAATTGGGAATCTTTGAAAAAGTCATTTTCAATATGATTGAAAAATTTTAAAGTTTTCTTGCATTTGTTTTCCTGCACTATTTTCTCCAAAAAAAGGGTCACCTTTGGTGAACTGTGGACCCCTCCACCGGGGAAATTTTACAAAAAGTTCAAGGTTTTTCGGGAACTGCCCCTTTTACATGTTTTTTTTTTAGAACCTTGTGCTATTTAACCAGTTGGGCTTTTTTCTTTTCCCAAAAAAAAAAAAAAAAGAAGAAAAAAAAAAAAGGAAAGGGGTGGGGGAAGGGGGTGGGGAAACACTAAAATATGGAAAATTTTCCCCCCCTTGGTATTTAAAAGGGGGAGAAAATTTAAGGTTATCTATCCCTTTTTTTTTGGAAACAAGTTTTTTTTTTAAAGGCTATGAGAAAAAGGAAATTGAGGGTGGGGGGTATTTTTTGAGATTGGGTTGATAGTGGGTTAAGGGTTTTGGTGTGTGTGTTTGTGTGTGTTTTGGTCCCTGCGTGTGTGTGTTTTGTGGTGTTG
>JASPKP010005343.1:0-10000 GCA_030674155.1 Stramonita haemastoma | reverse complement strand
GGTCCATGCCAAGTATTTGTCGTTTCAACAACTTACTGAAATCTTATTAACATCTCCTACGTGAGCAGGGTAGTCCACATATGGATGCTGGCAGGGGTGGCACGAATATACCATTATCTACGGAATAAGTGTGCGTGTTTGTGCGTGTGTGCGTGCATTCGAATTTGCTAAAACTATAATTGCTATTGCTTGCTTGTGTGTTGTGTGTGTCGAGTGCAGGCGCTTTGGTTTGTTTTTACAAGATATAGTGCTACAGAAATTCCATGTCTTCTTCTTCTTCTTCTTCTTCTTCTTTTCTTCTTCTTCTTCTTCTCTTCTTCTTCTTCTTCTTCTTCTTCTTCTTATTATCATCATCATCATCATCATCATCATCATCATCATCATCATCATCATCATCATCATCATCATCATCATCATTATTATTATTATTATTATTATTATTATTATTATTATTATTATTAATAAGTAACACCCATGACTCGGAGAGAGGGGTTGACTTTATCAGGTTCAACTTCGTCTTGCCCATATGACACACTACCTAAAAAAATACAGTTCAGAGAAAGGGTGTTTGTGGCCGTTTCTGTGTGTGCAATAGGCTTTAGGTAGGCCTAGCCAGCCACTGCAGGCACACTAGGCCCTGGTAGAGAACTCATCGCCTTGCCTGCCTGCCTGCCTGCCTGCCTGCTTGCAGGGGCCGTGGGCGGCGTGTTCAAGGGCTGGTCTTATCGGAAAGGTCAGACTGTTGGGTGTTGACATGCATTGTGGTGATAAGCCCACATCAGATGGGGTGTGGAGAAGGGGAAAGAGAGAGAGAGAGAGAGAGAGATGGAGAGAGAGAGAGAGAGAGAGAGAGAGAGAGAGAGAGAGAGAGAGAGAGAGAGAGAGAGAGAGAGTTTTCATTCAGCCTTTATGAAGTTGTTGAATTTAAAAACAAAATGATATGGAAAGCAAGAAAAAAAAAACAACGGTAACGCTAACTATCCAATGTATGAGTAAATAAAAGAAATCAGTTGCATTGTGGTTAACAGTTAAATACTTCAGACTTCATTACGGTTGATTGTACTTTGGCCACTGCCCCATATATAAAGATCAGCAGCGTTAAAGCTGTAAGGAATATCGTGACGTGACCAATACGGCAGACAAGACTGTGGACAGGAGTTTAGAAGAACATGTCAACATGTATGTAACATCACTATCGACACAGTCATTCGCCATTATCATCATCGTCGTCATCATCATCATCATCATCATCATCATCATCATCATCATCATCATCATCATCATCATCATCATCATCACCATCATCACCATCATCACCATCATCACCATCATCATCATCATCATCATCATCATCATCATCATCATCATCACCATCACCACCACCACCACCGCCACCGCCACCGCCACCACCACCACCACCACCATCATCATCATCATCATCATCACCATCACCATCACCATCACCATTATCATCACCATCACCATCATCATCGTCATGGTCGTCGTCGTCGTCGTCATCATCATCATCATCATCATCATCACCATCATCATCATCATCATCATCATCATCATCATCATCATCATCAGTAGCAGCAGCAGCAGCAGCTGCTGCTGCAGCTGCCTCATTGTCTGGATCATCATTATCTTTTTCATCAATAATAACAACAGCAGCAGATAAAGCAGCCATTATTATCAACATCATCACCACTACTATTCACACCACCACTCTTTGTCTCCTTGATTCTGCCTACTGCTGTTTTTCTTTCTTCGTTTTTGTCTTGCACACATCAACTAACTCATTCATTTATCAAGGCAACATTGCTCGTATGGGCAAAAAAAAAAAAAAAAAAGAAACTGATGTAAGAATGCAAAACCAGAGTGATTAACAAAAGAAAATTTTCGGGTTATCTAAGACCTCGTACTCTCTGCAGGCAAGATTATAAGAGCAAAATATATGAATGCAACATCCAGGTATTTAGCAGTAGAAATGTTTTGTTTACTCAAGACCTACTACCTTCTGGAGGCAAGATTTGTTTTAAGAGCGAAAGATAAAAATGCAACACCCAGGCGCTTAGCAGTAGAGATGTTCGTTTCATATAGGACCTTGGGTGGGGTTTACTTTCGGAAATGCCATTGATAACAGATATTGACCAGTGGGCAATTATGTGCTGTTTTAGTCATAAGAACTTAACTCGCAAATCAGAGACGTGTTGGATGATTTGATAAATTTGTTTTTTTCGGTCAGTGTAATTAATTTGAGAGAGAGAGAACACTGAGCACTGAAATGGTTTATTTGCACATACCATTTTCAGAGAGAGAGAGAGAGAGAGAGAGAGAGAGAGAGAGAGAGAGAGGAGAGAGAGAGAGAGAGAGAGAGAGAGAGAGGAGAGAGAGAGAGAGGAGAGGTAGACATGAAGACAGACAGACAGACAGAATCAGACAGACGATGACAGACAGACGACAGACGATCAGACAGGACAGACAGACAGACAGACAGACAGACAGAGATGACACAGAGAGCACAGACAGACACATAGAGACAGATGGAGACAGACAAAAGATAATCAAAAGAAAACTTATAGAAAGCATTATAGGCCTACTCGGTACTAACATTCTCTCAATACTCAAAGAGTTTTCTTGATACCCCCCCCATTCCCCGCCCATTCACCCGCACCCCACCCGACGAGCCCTGAACTTTATTTAAAACAAAAAAAACCCACTTAATTAGCGTCTTAAACTGAATCTCCAGTTTACTCATCGCATAGCGTTTTTGTTTAAATTTGTGGGTGTGTGTACACATAAAAAGTACACTTAATTACAGCGCCTTTAAATCTTGATCTCCTGTTACGCGATAGCGTTGTTAATTGTGGGTGTATATCTTTCTTCTGGCCCGTGTGTGTGTGTGCGCGCGCGCGCGCGCGTGTATGTGTGTGTGTGTGTTGTGTGTGTGTGTGTTTGTGTGTGTGTGTTATGTGTGTGTGTGTGGTGTGTGTGTTGTGTTGTGTTGTGTGTGTGTATGTGTGTGTATGTCTGTGTGTGTGTGTGAGTGTGTGTGTGTTGTGTGTCGTGTGTGTGCGTGTGCGTGTGTGTGTTTGTGTGTGTGTGCATCATCAAAGAGACTCCACTTCATTATCACAGAATGCCAGACTTCCTTTCTGGGAGCTGTCTTTACTGCTGCTGCTGCTGCTGCTGCTGCTGCCTCTCCAGTAACGTGAAAAAGGCGGTTAGTTAACTACCTAGTATAACACACACACACACACACACACACACACACACACACACACACACACACACACACACACACGCACACACACACACGCACACACACACACAGAGACACAGACACACACAGACACACACATACATAGACACACACATACACACACACACACGCACGCACGCACGCACGCACGCACGCATACGCATACGCATACACATACACATACACACACACACACACACACACACACACACACACACACACACACAACGATGATGTGTTTGAAGTGCGAGGAGAATCTTAATGATGTCAGTTTATGGGATGGAAGGGAGAGGGGGTGGAAGAGAGAGAGAGAGAGAGAGAGAGAGAGAGAGAGAGAGGAGGAGAGAAGGAGAGAGAGAGAGAGAGAGAGAGAGAAAAACTTTCTTTATTCTTTATTCAAAGAGGGTAATAGAATAAGCAAAGATTGCTTTTTTACATCCAGCCCTCGGAAAAGACTCCCCCCCCCACTTCCCCCCCCCCCAACCTCCCCCCCACCTCCCCCCCCCCCAACACACCCAAAACAAAAGATAAACAAGCAAAACAAAACCCCACCAATATACATGAAAAGTTGCAAATGTACACAATATGAAAATAGATAAGGAAATACTTTCGAACGAACAAGCAATTACTAAATACAAAGGGTACAAAGAAAAATCAATTTCAAGATTCATGAGAGAGAGAGAGAGAGAGAGAGAGAGAGAAGAGAGAGAGATGAGGTTAGAGAGGAGAGAGAGAGGAGATTGAGAGAGAGAGAGGAGAGAAATGAACGAATGAACGAATGAATGAATGAGTATTTAAAGATGGTTAATGGCATAAGAAAACGTGCCTTTTTATAACACCCTTCTGGGTGAAAAAGGAAGAAACAATAAAGAAAGGCATAGCAATAAACAAACAAACTGCACATATACATTGTATGAGTGAAGAAAAAAAGAAAAAAAATCCATAACATCATCCAAATACAAGAAACATTTTCTACGCTTATGCTTTATCTTTTACAAAATGAGAGAACAAAATCACAAAATCAGATTAGAAAATAAAAATATGATTGACTAGAGAGTAGAGTAGAGTAGAGTAGAGTAGAGTAGAGTAGAGTAGAGTAGAGTAGAGTAGAGTAGAGTAGAGTTAGAGTAGAGTAGAGTAGAGTAGAGTAGAGCAGAGCAGAGCAGAGCAGAGCAGAGTAGAGTAGAGACTGACAGAGAAGGATAGACAGGCAGATGAGAGATAGAATACAGACAGAACGGACAGACTAAAGACACTCAGTTTCCAAGGCAGGCAGGACAGACAGACATACAGACAGACAGACAGACAGAGAATGACAGACAGCTGATAAAAAGACATATGTAAAACATGATTAAATGAAGTCATGGCAAACCATGACTGACATTTTGTCCGATTAACAAGAAAACAATTATGCTTTTTTTTTTTTTTTTAAGACAAGATCAACAGCCAGTCTCTGTCAGCCTTTCATTCATAAGAAAATGTTTACAATGATTTTTTTAAAAGTTTAGCATAGAAGTTACACTTTTTAAGGATGCTGGCAGGTTATTCCAGTAAGTGCCCACCGCTATATACAAGACTACTTTTAAACAGATCTATTCTTGGTTTTGGCACAGTAAGTTTATGTGAATTGACGATATGTATTTATTTGAAAATGTTTTGCCAGAGTGGGCGGTGCATTTCCAAACACTATTCTGTGCATCATTAAAGCTTTGTTGTATTCCAACTGCAGTTTAAATGGCAAAATACCAACTGATTTATAGTCCCGGAAGTTAATGAGCTTGATTTCAATAGAATAAGTTTAATGGCACGCTTGTATAATCTAATCAGGGGTTTTTTAATGTATTTGCACTTGCAGAATCCCACAAGGTTGATGCGTATTCTATAACAGAAACTTATGTGTGCATGGAAAAAAACTGTTTTTAGTGCTAAGATTAAGGAAATTTTTTTTTTTGGATAACTGAAAACACCTTTTGCGATACAACTTTACTTAGATTGGCGATGTGATCTTGCCATGAAAGATTATGATCAATAATGATTCCTAGCACCTTGTGGAAATTTACTTCTTCAATTTTTTCACCTGAAACATTTATAGGGAACATAGAAGAGATCTGATTCTGTCGCTTTTGTCTGGTTGTTATACACATACATTTAGTCTTTATTGGATTAAGGGACATGTGATTTAGTTCTGCCCCATCTGGTAAGCTGATGTATATTGTCTTGGAGATTAGATGACAAAATTTGTAAGGAATGATTTTCAGCATAAATTGAATTGTCATCTGCAAATAATTCACAACAAGCATTCATGTACAATGGTAAATCATTAATATATAGAGAGAAAAGTATAGGCCCAGAACTGAACCTTGGGGAACACCATTGGTCACTGTGAGAAAATCAGACTGAGACTTTCCAACAAAGACTGATGTTGTCTATTTGATAAAAATGATTCAAAAAATTGAAAGGTATTTTTGATATTCTATATAGGTGTAGTTTCTTTAACAGAAGTGTGTGGTTTATCACATCGAAAGCCTTTGCAAAATCGGCGAAGAACACTCCGGTAAACATATTGTTATTGATATTCAGAAGCCATTTGTCTACCATATTTATCAGAGCCGTGTGACATGAATGTTTTTTTCTGAAACCTGATTGACTTGGATTGATTAGGTCATATTTTTCTAAATGTAAAAGTAAAGATTTTTTAACATGCTTTTCTAAAGGCTTTGATAAGATAGACAAAATTGATATCGGCCTGTAATTCGATGGGTCATCTGATGCGCCAGATTTAAAGAGAGGAATTACTTTAGCCTTTTTAAAATGAGAAGGAAAATAAGCTTTGTCAATACAAAGATTATAAATATAGGTAAGGGTGTTGCTATTACAGGCGCAGCAATTTTAATTATTTTACCATCTAGTCCATCAACATCTTTTGTGGTTGACTGCTTTAATTGTAAGAGGGATGTCAGCACTTCAGGTAAGGAAATAAATGGAATGTCTAATATAGAGTGTATATTTTTAGACTCACAATATGCTCTTAAATGTTTCAAATCATTACTTTTCCAGTCTTCACACTTTATTAGGTTGTTGGCTATTCCCAAACAAAATGTTTATTCAGGCTCAAGGATGAAATATCTTTAACTGTAGTTTGTGCCTTTTTGTTAGTTTTATTTGTTAGTAGATTAATGGCTTTCCAAATTGTGTCTGCAGTTTTTTCTGTCCGATCAAGATCTTGAAAGTACTTTTGTTTTGCTACACGCTTCATGTTTGTCACCTTGTTTTCTTTGGTTTTTAAAACTCTTTATCATGTTTAGACTTTAAACAGTCTCTTACTTTTATTTCGTTCTCTATTTCTGCTGATATCCATGGAGGTTTTGGCTTGAATTTCACTCGTTTTGTTTTTATTGGAGCATGTTTATTATATATTTTAGAAAAGGTGCGTATCCAGAAGTCTAATGGCTTCACCTGGATCAGTATACTGATAAACATGTGACAAAGTGGAGTTTGCCACATCATTAAGAAAAACATCTTCTTTTGAACTGTTTAAAGCATCTGTATTTTATTGTTTTGTGTCCTGTCCGGGGAATTTTTATCCCTTTTCTCGACCAAGTTACACAAATAGGAAAATGGCACTGCACGAAAAAAGGTGAACAAACTTCAGCTATGTTCTGTTCGGAAGAAACGAAACGTGGTCAAGGGAGAGTGCAGTGGTGTCTTTTAATACGTTGGACAGTCAATAAGCTGATTTAAATTTAAAAGTTTTGAAAAGCGAACCCATTGGTCTGGGTTTTAGTAAATCAATATTAAAGTCACCTAATAAATTATTCATTATTATAAAGTGTGGCAGCTCCATCATTGTATTAAAATTAGTATACCAGTTTTTCTTTCGGAAGGATTTCTGTAAAAAAAGCCGAGAGTAAAGGGTTTTTTGTATGTTTTAACTTGACTTTACCCATAAAGATCAACATGGTAAGCTCCAGTTCTAAGACTCTATTTAAAGTGACTGACGTTATAGTATAATAATAAACCCGTTTCTTTAGGAGTTTTTTGGATCACGACGAATGATATTGTAACCAGGGAATAAACAGGCAAATGTATTTGAAACGTTGTCGTGATTCGAAGACAAAACAAATGAAATTTTTACCAAAGTTGTCCAAAATCGTTGCAATTCATTAGTTTGTTATACGCATGATTTATGTTTAAATACCCAACTCGCAATCCTTCTTTTGAAGCCACTTTTTAAGGGTTAAAGAACATACAAAAGATACATAAATAGTGTATTCAAAACGGAAATCAAATAGTTTTCAAACAACAACAACAAAAACCCAACAACAACAAAAAAACAACAACAACCACCCACCAAACAAAAAATGGTGGTTACTATTTGTTACAAACAAACAATTTTGCAATCACGAATGCCAAAATTTCCCGAAAAAAGAAAAATTTAAACCCACATATTTTACGCAACTGGCAGAATGAAAAACACTCAACAGTTTTCCAGACAAGGTGATACAGGACAAAAAGTTTTTATATATCGGCCTTGTGTAGTTCCCACACACAAAACCTACACACACACACACAACACACAACACCACACTGGGTTATGTGGCAAAATGATATAACAGCAAAACCCTGCAAGAAAATATCACTTACTCTCACAAATTTACAACCTATATTATCAAACAGTAAGAAATTACTGTGTCAAAAAACTGCAAAGAAAATGAAGAGGAAAAAAAAAAGTAGAATTTTTAACTATATTTACAAAATTAATTAATCTCTCACCAACGTGTCCAATATCTTTCAGAAAGGGGCTGGAAGATAAAGTGAATAAATAATAATCAAGAGTACAAACCCCTCCCCAGGGAGATAAAAATTGTAATTTTCAGTGAATACCCAAAGACAAGCAATTCAGACCAGCAATGTCGGAAGTTGTGAGAACCTGACTGCAGCACTCCCCTTAAGCAGAATTTTTTCACACACACTCACCGCGCGCACCACACACACACACACACACACACACACACACACACACACACACACACACACACACACACAAACCCCCACAAAACAAGACACATACACAAAATACAATACACACACACACACAATACATAATATAACAAAATAAACACATACATATACATATATATATATATATAATATTATATATATATTTATTACAAAATATACACACATACACATACACAAAACATACACACATTTATACATATACATATATATACATACACACATATACACAACACTATAATTTATATAATGTATACATTAAATATATATACATATACACACAAACATACATATAAACACATACAATACATATACACATACATACATATATACACAACCAAAACACATACAATTAACATACATATATACACCCCTTCTTTTTTCACCCACCCCTGACATCTATATTTCATCCCAAAAAAATGATTCCCGTGATTCCTACTCAGACTTCTCAGCTGTACATACGCCTGCCTTCCTGTTTACTTTTGGTGTATGAAGATCTTCTTTACAGATCTAGGAGCACTGGCTGTGTTATCATAAAGCGCTTTCAGCTGTATTGTAACCTTTTCACTTTGTAGTTAAGTAGAAAACATATCTGCAACCTTTTCACCTATAGTTAAGTAGAAAAGGAGAAGAGAAGAGGCAGGCAGGCAGGCAGGCGACAGACAGACAGACAGCGACAGACAGACAGACAACAGTCGAGATATGACGGAGTGTAAAATTCAATACCCCCTCGCAAGGATTCTTCTTGTGTTGATAATGTCTATAGAGAATTTTACGTGCATTTTCAGAGAAAAGCTTTTTTGTTTATTTTTTGTTTTGGCATACTCATGTTTCGTTTTCGTCTAGATAGCAATTGGCGCTGAGTGCTAATGAGCTCTTGTATGGGGTTTAAACCGCCGTCCAATTTCTTTGTCTCCCTCTCATTCATAGGAGGGATGGAGAGAGAGAGAGAGAGAGAGGAGAGAGAGAAAAGAGAGAGAGAGAGAGAGAGAGAGGAGAGGGGAGAGAGAGAGAGGAGGAGAGAGAAGATGACCACAAATTGATTGCTAATAAACACCCATTTACATGCGACACAATGTATCCACACGAAAAAAAGCAACAACGCAATGCGATATCACAACATGGTAACCCAAGGTTAAAAGAAAAGTATTTGTACATTTTCTATACCCCAGAAAAAGATTTTCATTTCATTAATTTTCGTCTCTGTCTTGTCCCGTCTTCTGTCTGATTGTCTGTCTGTCTGTCTCTCTCTCTCAAATCTCTCTTTCTCCCCTCCCTCTCTCTCTCATGTTTCTCTCTCTCAGTGTTTCACTTTCTCTCTCTCCTCTCTCTCTCTCTCTCTCTCCTTCTCTCTCTCTCTCTCTCTCTCTTCTCTCTCTCTTCTCTCTCTCTCTTCTCTCTCTCTCCCCTTTCCTCTCTTACCTCTCTCTCCCCGTCGCCAGTGCTTTGCGTATACTTCATTCGAAACAGAAAAACCCCGACTTGGTAGTTCTTTTTTTTTTTTTTTTTTTTTTTTTTTTTTTTCACCACTTTACGTTCCATTCATTAATTATTTTCGTTTCTCTTTTCTCTCTCTCTCTTCTCTCCCCCCCTCTCCCCTTCTCTTCTCTTCCTCTTCTCTCTCTCTCTCTCTCTCTCTCCCCCTCTCCTCTCTCTCTCTCTCTCTCCTCTCTCTCTCTCTCTTCTCTCCCCTCTCTCTCTCCCCACCTGAAAACGTTT
>JASPKP010005342.1:10000-16014 GCA_030674155.1 Stramonita haemastoma | reverse complement strand
ACAAATCCGGCATACCATAACCGAGCTAATTTTGTTTCTAAAAATATGGTTTATACCAACAATTTATGTCGTTTTCATTTCGTTTATCTCAAGCTCACGGAGCCATACAATTATTATATGTTGTGCTATACTGGCTGCCTATTCCGTTATCATCGGATAAAAGAAAAACAAATACAAAAGTACTCTAAAAAAGGAAAAGATAAATGGGGGGGGGGGGGGGGGGGGGGGGGGGAGGTGACGTACACATTAAGGTAAATAACCTCTAAATTTCATTCACACAAGTGTTTGACTAACATTCGACGATACGTGACAAACTTTTGGGTTTTTCATATGTAAGTTTACATATGTAATGTATGCATGAGCGTGAGTATCCTTTTTTCTACTTTCACACAGCTTGTACATACACACGAATGAGTTTGTGCATATCCATACACTTGAACATTGTTTTGCTATGTTTTCCTTATTACATCTTTGTATGAGCTTACTCTCTGTTGATAGCAAATTAGCTAATAGCATACGACACACAAATGGAATGCAATGCAACTATTTCAACAATAACAACAACAATAACAATAACACACATGCACTCACATACGCATGCACACACAAAAATGCCGCGCGCGCGCACACACACACACACACACACAAAACACACACACACACACACATGCGCGCGCATGCACACACAGAACACACAGAGAGAGAAGAGAGGAGAGAGAGAGAGAGAGAGAGAGAAAGAGAAGAGAGGAGAGAGAGAAGAGAGAGAGAGAGAGAGAGAGAGAAGAAGAGAGAGAACGCGCATGTAGACAGAAAAAAGGGAAAAAATTATTCAAGACACAGACCATCCACAAACAAAAAAAAATTTAATGACGTAACAAGGTGGTTTAAAGCCTTTCTTTGTATCACTCACACATACACACACACAAACACACACACAAAAAACACAAAACCACACAAACCACACACCCCACACAACACACACAAAAACACACCACACATACATACACACACATACATACATACACACACACGCACACGCACAACACACGCACACGCACACTCACACGCACTCATCTTCTCTCTCTCTCTCTCTCTCTTCTTTTCTCTCCTCTCTCTCTCTCTCTCTCTCTCTCTCTCTCTCTCTCTCTCTCTCTCTCAATTGGGGACGGATACCAAATGGTCAAACATTGCCTGGCAATTTGACGACCCAGGTTCGATCCGGTCGAGAGATTTTTTCTCCTGGAGTTAACATCAGTGCTGACTCCACCTCCCCAAAAGTCCTTCTGAATAACTTTAAACCGAGGCCCCGTTGCGAACGCACGCAGAACACCTTGCGCCACACGTTAAATCCTGTTCCGCTTTTCGTAAGAGTAGCCATCGTGTGCCGTGTGAAAAGATGACATTTACAAAACTGCATACACCACGGGACTGGATGAAAAAAAGCACAAGAGTGCTTATTCCATTATCCTCGTATAAAAGAACAAACCAAATCAAATCAAATCAATATCAAATCAAATCTCTCTCTCTCTCTCTCTCTCTCTCTCATCTCCTCTCCTCCTCTCCTCTCTCTCTCTCTCTCTCTCTCTCTCTCTCTCTCACCCCACACACACACACACACACACACACACACACACACACAAAAACCACCACAACAACACAACAAAACAAAACAAAACAACACAAACACAACACAATACAACACCACCCCCACTTGTACTTACTTTCACTGAGGTGCCCACAGCTCAGACGGAATCAATCAATACGCGTAGGATTCCAGTAATCGCAGAGACAAGTGGCACGACTGCACCCTCCGTGTTGTCTTTATAGGGATGGACAGAGGAGGAGAAGAAGGGAGGGGAACAAGGAAGGAGGGGGATGGTAAAGACATAGAATAAAAAACGGAACGCAGAAGTAGCGACCAGCTTGGGTTGTTGGAGAGGAGAATGCTTCAATCGGTTTACAAACGGCTTTTTCTCTTTGTGTGTGTGTGTGTGTGTTGTGTGGTTGTGTGTTGTGTGTGTGTGTGTTGTGTGTGTGTGTGTGTGTGTGTGTTGTGTGTTGTGTGTGTGTGTGTTTGTTCTTTTGTTGTCGGCCTATGCAATGTGTGTGTGTGTGTGTTGTGTGTGTGTGGTTGTGTGTGTGTGTTGTGTGTGTTGTGTGTGTGTGTGTGTGTGGTGGGGCTGTGGCTGTGGCTGTGTTTGTGTCTGTGCACATGGGCGTGTTGCGTGTGGTGTGTGTGATGCACAGAGAAACAGACAGACAGAGTAAACTAATATAAAAAAACCCACGATACACCTGATATCTAACGTATTCTATTGATTTTGCACAAACAACATTCACCACTTCAGCCAATATCCTTTTTTATTTTTTGTACAAAAATTTTGCGTAACACGATTTTCAATACAAGAAAACTGTTTTCTTCCGTTTCTTTTGTTTACAGTTTTTGTTTTACTCTTTTTGGGTTATATTTCTTTTGTTTGCTCGTTTGTTTGTTCTTCTCTCTTTCCTCTACCGTCCCTAAGTGGGGGGGTGCGTAGTACATGTCTTCTCCTGACTTGTAACTCTGCAGGAGGTCTGCCCGCCTCTGGCCTCAGCTGACACTTTCCGACTTCGGAGCAGCTCATTTCATTGTACAGTTGCATGCTCGGTATGTTCGAGTTTCTGTAACCACTAATCACTTCCATGAATTATGGGATATTTAATGTGCGACCTTGATCTTGTGCATGTTACATACCCGAAAAGAGTTAAGGCACTGGCAAGTATGCACTCGAAACTGCCCCGGGGAATAGTAAAACTCACCACCTCTAATTCACTAGACGTCACCACGGCCACCAAGATTCGAACCCTAACTTCATGGACCCACCGGATTTTTGTCAAACAATAGGCTATATCACAGGCCTTTGTTTGTCTGCTTGTTTGTTTTCCTTCCATTAGTAATACTTAACCTCAATGACGACTAGGCCTCTCCCACCCTCTCCTAAATAAAAACAAAAAGAAAGAAAGAATAAAAAAAAGAAAGAAAAGAAATTCTAAAAGAAGTGTACCCAACTCTCCCATTCCCTTATCCTATCCTCCCACACACACAAAAACAAAAAAAAACGCACACACAGACACAACAGAAAAAAAATGATATAGCTTGACCACCTCACTACCCTCGTTTTATGCTCGTGCGTGAGGGAGTAACGAGTGCTGCCACAAAGAGCGGGACTGTCATTTGGGGCAGCTAAGTGCCCAGGAAATGGTCTGCCTCACGAAAAGTGACCCTCTGTCGCGCCTCGGGACCCCGGCCAAAGAGTTGTTTGCCTGCCTCGGTAGGCAATTATTGAAACGACCTGCCTCCTCTGTCTCTCCCTCCCCCCTCCCCTATACAACCCCTCTCTCTCTCTCTCTCTCTCTCTCTCTCTTCTCTCTCTCTCTCTCTCCCCTCTCTCTCTCTCCTCTCTTCCTCTCTCTCTCTGTAAATGCTTACTCTGTTACCCTTGAAAAAATAAAAATTATTCATTCTCTCTCTCTCTCTCTTCTCTCTCTTCCTCTCTCTCTCTTCTCTCCCCTCACTCTCTCTCTCCTCTCTCTCTCTCTCTCCTGTAAATGCTTACTCTGTTACCTTGAAAAAATAAAGATTTTCTCTCTCCTCTCTCTCTCTCTCTTCTCTCTCTCTCTCCTCTCTCTCTCCTCTCTCTCTCTCTCTCTACCAGGGAAGAATATAAAGAACAGCGAAATAAGTAAACAATATGAAACGCTTAAGTAAAAAAAAGTACTTCCAAACAGCTCGTATACTCTAAGTCAGACAATAAATCTCTTTGGAAAGCAATTAACTATTTGACAAATAAAAAGGTAACATCTCAAAGTACATCGCTCAAAGATATTTCCGTTGACGATATTAATGCCCATTCTGCAATATTTCCTCTTCTATAGTACCAATAGACAGATCACATCTTAACAAGCTAGAAACATTAAAACATTACTGCAGATCTAAAAACATATTATCAAATGTAGATATCCCTCTTATGTGTATTAATGATGTTTGCAATTCCCTTACTCATTTGAAACAGACAAATACGAAAGGTCTTGATGGCATTGATGGTAAAATTCTAAAATAGCTGCCCCCGCTATTGCAGAATCTCTTACATACATTTTATAATTTATGCATTTCTGCTAACACCATTCCTAAAGCTTTTAAAACTGCCAAAGTTAATACCTATCTTTAAATCTGGTGACCGTTCAGATCCCTCAATTATAGACCAATCTCTATTCTATCCATATTATCAAAACCTTTAGAGAATCACATCAATAAACATATTCTCCACCACTTAAACCGATATAATTTGTTCCATCCTAATCATCTGGTTTCAGAACTAACCATTCCTGTCAAACTGCTTTAACAAGCTTAGTTGATCAATGGCTTACTAATATCAATAATAACAAAATCACTGGAGTTATTATAGTAGACTTTGCTAAGGCGTTCGATGTGATTGACCACACTCTGTTACTAAAAAAACTTAAAATCTATGGTCTGTCAGATAGTACTGTCAAACTCATGTTATCATTTCTTTCTGAAAGAAAACAAGTCGTTTCTGATAAAGGTAAGACATCGGCAGTACTATCCATTAACTATGGCGTCCCCCAGGGATCTGTTTTAGGACCTATTCTTTTTTCTATATATATAAATGACTTACCCTTATCTCTAAAACACACAGTGCGAGTTATTTGCAGATGATACAACTATCCATACCAATCATTCTCAATTGAATGAAGTTACATCTGCTCTGCAAGAAAGTATTCACCGCCTGCTTCGATGGTCAGAGTTAAATCACATGAGTCTTTATCCCAAAAAATAAAAGTACTTAATTATAACAACTCGACAAAAGCGACAAAATCTTCCAAACTATTCTACGGCTATCTATATTAATAACAACAAAATTGATGAAGTAGACCATCATAAAATTCTCGGAATTACAATTGACAATAACCTTTCTTGGATGTACCATATCTCTGCATTATGCAAAAAAGTATCAAAATGTGTACACCAGTTATCTAAAATAAAGCATTTCTTAGACCTAAACGCTAGGAAAATGTTTTTCAATGCATATATTATATCCCATATGAGTTATGCTTCAACGATTTGGGATTCGGCTAGCGCAAATGTTCTCAAGCCATTGTTCAGTGTGCATAGACGAGCTTTAAAACTTGTTCTTTTAAAATCTTCATCATTAACCATTTCTGACTATAAAGCACTTGACATTCTTCCATTAAAATCCAAGCTTAAGCATAATAAGGCAGTGTTTATGTATAAAATCATGTCTGGTTTAGCTCCCCCCTTACTTCAAAACAGATTCACGATCAATGTCAATCGTCATGCCAATAAGATAATGGTGCCACTTCCAAGAATTGACTTATTTAAATCCACTCTCACATACTCTGGTGGAACACTGTGGAATGAGATATCAACCCTCAACCTTCACAAAGCTTGCAGTGTTTCTGTTTTTAAAAAAGTCTATCACGTACATCTTATGGACAATATATCACTATTTTGATGAAATGGATTTTATTTCGTAACACCATTGATAACTAATTCCATGTAATTTCAATTATGTGTAAGTATTATGTCAACTCTTGACCACCCCCCCCCCCCCCCAATACTTTTGTCCCCTCTTATTCCTGCCTCCTTCTCTTTCTCTCCCCCCACCCTCCCCGCTCTACACCCCTCTCGCTCCAGGGTTGTCTTTTGTCTCTCTCTGTCTTCCTGCCTATCTCTCTGTCTGTTCTACTGGCTCCCTGTCTGGTTTTTTTTTTCTTTTTTTTTGTTGTCTGTCTGTCTGTCTGTCTGTCTGTCTGTCTGTCTGTCTGTCTGTCTGTCTGTCTGTCTGTCTGTCTGTCTGCTCTCTCTCTCTCTCTCTCTCTCTCTCTCTCTCTCTCTCTCTCTCTCTCTTCCTCTCCCCTCTCTCTCTCCCATTCTTCTTTCCCCCTTCCCCACCCCTTCTCTCTTTCCCCCACCATTATGTCTGTCTCTTGTG
>JASPKP010005341.1:0-16016 GCA_030674155.1 Stramonita haemastoma | reverse complement strand
ATATAAATTATATATATATATATAATTTATATATAATATTATATATATATATATATATATAAACCTATGAATTTAATGGGATACTAACCTGCGACCTTGTCAGTCCGTTACCCAAGGCACTAACCACTTCGCCATGGTGGCAGGTCTCTTTTGGGTGGAACAAAGTTGTTGAGGGGCTTCTGCTTGGTGCTGGATTTCTTCAGCACTTGCGGTCCAAAGTGAATCATCCCTGACTCTGTCAAATGGCTGTTTGAAGTATGTAAACCATGTACGTATGCTGGAAGTGTTGTGCAGAAATGTTGAAAATCTGCTCAATGATTCTTTTGTCTATGAGGAATCAAGATTGCTCTTCAGAAATGATATGCATGCTGCTACACTAGAAGAAAAAAAATATTACACTTGTTCCTTATATTAACCAAGAACGGTTGTGGAGGCGCTGAATGAAAAGGTCAACAGCTTCTTCCAATATTGGCGATTATATGCCAATGCCTGTGTCTCGGCAAAGCTCTTTTCAGTGTATTCAGTCATGTCGTCTGCTCATTGCTTTCTTCGTCTGCCTCTTTTTCTCCTTCCATGGACTGTGCATTGCAAGATGATCTTTGAAAGGCTGTCTGATCTCACTTCTTATGATAATGCCATTTCTGTCTTCTGTTCTGGACTATTGCAAGGTTTTCATAGCGATCTGTGGCCTGTCTGATGATGTTCGACATAACTATCATACAGTTGTTATGTGTGTTGTTCTTTTTTTTCCTGGGTGGAGTAAAAACAACCTCCCCCCCCCCCCACCCCCCCCCCCCCATCCGAAAGGTTAAAATAATAATGTCATGGGGTGGTAAGTAGATTACCTCCCATGCAATCAGGGCCCTGTCGCAGCGTCATGTTACTAAATCGAGACACACCTGCGAATTGTGCGACACTCTGTTTCCTTGGGTGGTTGTCGAAAACCTTGAATTGCATACTCTTCGTCTTCACGGTGAAATGTAGTACCATTTATACCCCCGTTTTGAGATGCTTCGCCCGAGTTGTCTGACCGTGCTACTATGTCTGGGGTATTTGCAGAAACGGGACAAATATATTCAGCCTTATATAATATGTATCTATGGTTAAAAGATTGAAAACAGACCAGCCCAGAGAAAAATATAGACTAGTGCGTCTCTCGTGTTACCCCTGACAACCATTACTATCATTGGATTGGTGATGATGATGATATTCTATAAAGAGAAAGTCACGTCAATTTCTTTGAATTCGAGGTTAATGAATAAGCACTCGTGTGCTATCTTCTTTTACATGCAGCCCCCACCCTTATCAGGGATAACATCAAGATTTTATTTTAAAAGCCTCTAAAAACAACAACAAACCAAATAACAAAAGACATCAGTAGCAAACAAAAGACAAGAAACGAGGACAGAAAGACAAGTACAAAAAACACACACAGAGAACTAAAATAATATAAAAGGGAGATATATATATATATATTATAGATAGATAATTTATAAATCGCCAAGGACCAAATTTGAGGTGGGAGCATTATAGCCTAGCCTAGCACCTTACAGAAAAAAGGGCAGATAAAGTTATCTCCCCTGGAAATGGCAACAATGGCAGGTCTCAGCCGACGGCTACCATCACAGTTCGCAAAGTTTTTGTCATCCACTCAAGGATGGCAGGGGGCCGTCAGCACAAGGTTTGCTCCATGAAGTGTTGTTTGATTGCACTGGGGTGAAATTGCATGTAAAATCTGTTGCATTCTTTCGTTTGTTTTGCATTTACCTGCGCGTGGAAGGTTGGCGAATTTGACCTTCAGTTCCAACAAGCGAGCATGCAGGCACTACCTGGCATTACTTGTCAGCTTAGTTTCATTTTGGATGTAGGCTATTCATTAAGTGTTGAGAGGGCTTTTGCGTTTACTCTAAAGATAGGAAGTCCAGTCACATTTATAACTGCATTGATAAATTGCAAGGACATTTGATCATGAATATACAATATTATCACAGAGGCATTACACTTGCAGCTTGGTATAAAAGTAACATTTGACAACAGGCACACAAACTGATGCACGAACACACACACAACACACACAGTGACACACTGACTCCACTCTCCCCACTCTCCCCTAAAGTCTTTCGGATGAGACTATAAACCGAGGCTCCGTGTGCGAACGCACCAGAACATCTTGCCCACACCTTAAATCCTGTTCCGCTCTTTGTAAGAGTAGGCCATCGTGTGCCGGTGGAACAGATGACAATATTTACACAACTGCATACACAAGGGTACTGGATGAAAAAAAGTACATGAGTGCTTATCCCATTATCCTCGATATAAAAGAATAAAAAATCTATAAACACAGAGATGATTTCAATTCATACAGGTCTGTCACTCAGTGACACATTCACACGTAGAGACACATTTAATGATTTATGGGTGCACACACATGTATACTCACTCAACACACACACACACACACACACACACACATACACATACACATTGATACAGGGGATGGGATAGCCTAGTGGCCAGAACATTGCGCTCACAATTTGACGACCTGAGTTTGATTTCCGTTCGAGGGAATTTTCCCCCTGGAGTTAACACCAGTGCAGACTCCACTCTCCCCAAAAGTCTTTCGGATGAGACTATAAACCGAGGCCCCATGTGCAAACGCATGCAGAACATCTTGCGTACATGTTAAATCCTGTTCCGCTTTTCGTTAGAGTAGGCCATTGTGTGCTGGTGGGAACAGATGACAATATTTACAAAACTGCATACACATGGGGACTGGATGATTAAAAAGCACATGAGTGTTTATTCCAGTATCCTCGATTTAAAAGAATAAAATTAAAATAAATACACACACATACACACAGAGTCATCCAACCACATATTTGCTTAAACAGAATAAGCTGAGATGCTAAGAATTTTAATTAAAGGTTTGCTGCAAATTTCAGATGCATGAGTGCCCAGAGTGACAGTGATGGGGATCCGGAGAGGAACAAAAAGGGTTGGTTCAAAAACCTTATGAAGGTCCGAACCCTGGATCTCAGCAAGGAATCCCACTCAGCCCAGCTGTCCACCAAAGAGACTGTCTACGAGATTCAGTGTAAGTTTTTGTGTCAGTGTTTTATATTCTGAAAATAAAATATTTATATATGAGATTATGTGTATCAAAAGAAAAGAATAGGAAGAGAAACTGAAAAGAATCTCGGGATTAGGATGAAAAACTAGGGGCAGGGCAAGGGAAAGCACAGTGTGTGTGTGTGTGTGTGTGTGTGTGTGTGTGTGTGTGTGTGTGTGTGTGTGTCACTGCGTGTGTGTCACTGTGTGTCACTGAGTGTGTGTGTGTCAAGTGCTGTATATATATATACATCATTACATGTAGTATGTAGTATGTATCATTGTATGTGTGCATGGTGTGTGTGCATGCCCACATGCTAATCTGCTATGTGTGTTGCATGGTGAAGGATTTATTTTAAGAAGATTTATAATACAACATGATGAGTAAAAGTAAAAACTGAAAGTGCTGTAGTATGTGAAACTAAGTAATTACTATTGCTGTTGTTGGAGCAAGGTAAATTTTTTTTAAATCCAGGAGTATGAACTATGATGCTAAAAATATATTTTTAAAAAAATCATAATAATAATAAAAATTTTAAATAGATGAAAATAAATAAGAATAAAAAAAGAACTATGATGCTAGTTCTAGCTTTTAAGTAAAGTGCATTCTATAGTTTAGAGGCAGAACACTTATGTAGAGAACTAAAACAACAGAGGTTTTTTAGGGAAAAAAAGAACTTGGATAAAGAACAGAGATTGCTTTGATGTTTGAAACTGCTTGAGATTATGAAACACTGACTTAGCAACTCAGCGGTTGCAGTACATTACATTAGAAAGTTAAGAGCGTTGAATATTTGAACCGATGGTTATGACAGTTGTTAATCATAGTTGTAATTGTTGATTATGATGGGGTAGGTGTTGATGTACTGAGAAAACTGTGCCAATTTGTTTTTATGTTGTCTGACAGTCTGCGCTGTGTTTTATTTTCAGTCCATTCTATAAAACCAGAGTGTATGGAAGATTACCTCAATCAGTTGTAAGTAAAACAACCTGTGTCTGATGTCTGTTTTTCTTTTGAACATGTAGACACATCTGTATTATATACATGTATCCATACATTTGTACACATGTACAGTGTCAACACACACCACACACACACACACACACACACACACACACACACACACACACACACACACACACACTCACACACACACACACACACACACACACACTCACACACACACACCACACACACACACACACACACACACCACACACACCACACACACACAAATACATGTATTCTCTCTCTCTCTCTCTCTCTCTCTCTCTCTCTCTCTCTCTCTCTCTCTCTTCTCTCTCTCTCTCTCTCTCTCTCTCTCTCTCTCTCTCTCAGTGTGCACAATAGTAATACTGTCTTAAAAATTTGTCTTAATCAACAGGTGAATGTGATATAATATGCCATTAATCTATACCCAAAATTCAAGGTCAGTTATGCTGTGTATGGTTTGGTGATCATTGAATGCATGCTTACGTGGTCCATGCTTTGTTGTTGTTTTTTTTGTTACAAAATAGCTGTATGGATATGATGTCTTGTGAGATTTGAGACTTGCATAAATTTGTAAACACAAAGAGATGAAATTAGTGTATCAACTCGGGACACAAATCATAAAGTGAGAATTGTGTGTTGGGTGAATTCTTTTCTTTTAAAAAAAAAAAAATTGGCTTAAAAGTTAATTGCATAATACCACTAATAATACTATGGCACATGTTTAAATTTAAAGTCTGTGTTTATGATGTCGCTTTTACGGGTTTATCTTCAACAGCTGAAAGGTGTAGGACTTCAGATCCTGAAGATCTTCAAGAAGTAATGAAAGACTTGCAGTTAATGAGTTATACTTTTACAGTTCGCTAATAACATAGTAATAAAAATTCATCATGCATAATTGATCAATTCAGAAGTTTTCGGTTGTAAGGGGGGGGGGGGGGGGGGGGGGGGGGGATGGGTGTCAAAGGATGGGTTGTTTACAAAGTGTTTATTTCAGTGTGTTTCCACTTTGTTTTATTTAATTTTGTTTTTTTTTTGCATTTGTTTGTTAATTGTCGAAATGTGTGTGTGTGTATACAAACAACTTTAAAAGTTTTATCTTACAAAAACATGGATAGTGATGTTGACTCTGATGTGTGTAGTGGACGTGGGTGTGGTGGGTTGTGATGGTGTGGTGGTTGTTAGCAAAGAATTCAAGCAGCTACTGGAGCAGAAGAACGAGGATCAGAACTGATCGGGAGCTGGAACAGTGGAGGTCGGGGATCAGGATGAGGTGGTGGTTGCAGCTCATCATTCCAGTGCTGTGTGTGTAATGTTTGTGTTGTGTATGTGCATGCGTGCATGCTGTGCGCGCGCGTGTGCGTGTGTGTGTGTGTGTGTGTCACTGTCTGCGCGTGTCACTGTCTGTGTGTGTGTCACTGTGCGTGTGTGTGTGAAAATTTTATGTGTGTTATTGTGCGTGTGTCACTGTGTGTGTGTGTGTGTGTGTGTGTGTGTGTGTGTGTGTGTATGTTTGATTGGATTTGATTTATTCTTTTATATCGAGGATAATGGAATAAGCACTCTTGTGCTTTTTTACGTCCAGTCCCCGTGTGTATGCAGTTTTTTTAAATGTCATCTGTTCCCACTGGCATACGATTGCCTACTCTTACGAAAAGCAGAACAGGATTCAACATGTGCGCAAGATGTTCTGCGTGCATTCACACACAGGGCCTTGGTTTATGTGTGTGTGTGTGTCTGTCTGTCTGTTTGTGTGTGTGCGTTCAGGAGTGTTGTTGTTTGGGGAAGGGGGGATTGGAAGGGGTTGTAAATTGTCGTTTTAAACAAGTTACCATTCATTATTTTCCATGTTGAAGCTTTGTCATGTTTTGTTTTGTTTTGTGTTGTCCAGTTCACCTCTGGGCATACGATGGGGGCTACCCCCAGCTGAACGAGACCAACCGGGTTTACAGGACAGACAAGGTGAGCCCCTGCGCACAGAAGTCTGATTGAGTTTTTGGCTTTGATCCTGGCTGTTTTGGCCCTGGGCAAAAGCTTTGTCAGGTACTGCTGATGTGTTGGGACCAGACAGCCAATGTGTATATATTAAAATGCTTTTTTTTTTCCCTGAAGTTGGACTGTAGCTACCTGAATAGTTGATAAAAACAGTCACAAATAAATAAAAAAAATATATTATATATATATGCAAAAATTTCATCATAGGTGAACCTCAGAGCTCTAGTTGAGAAACAAGAAAAAATGTTATACTGTGAAAAAAAATATTTTGAGCTTGTGTTCAGCCATGACAACTCTTAATAGAACATCCTACACTTTCCTATAAAGGAGGAAAATAAAATTAACTGAAGTTGGAGTATGGTTGCCTATATGTTAAGGCACTTGAAAGCAGTTACACACTCAAACTTGTCATGCAGTGTGCACCCACTGTCTCACAATGTTTCCCAGCCAGGGTGTTGAGAAACTAGAGTGCAGCCTGAATTTTTAGGCAGAGAAATTTGTGATGGCTGTATGTGGTACACTGAGCGATATGATGGAGTATACACGTCTTGCAATACAGCACTGTGGAGTTGTAAGGCAAGAATGTATAGTACAACACACATCCCACAGGCCACACACACACACACACACACACACACACACACACACACACACAACACACACACACACACACACACACACACACACACACACACACACACACACACACACATCACCTTCATCAAAGATCTTTTTTCCAGTCTGTTACAAATATGTTGTTATGTTCTCCTGCAGGACTTTATAGAATTTCGCAAGAACCGCAACAAAATGTTGAGGTCCCGTAAAAATCAGATCCTTTTGGCTTTCACCTTTTGGCCGGAAATGGTGCCTCGACCTCCAAGCAACATTTACGAGCTTCGTAGTTAATACCCTGAAGGTATGTTGACATTTTTCATAACAGAGGCCTTGATTTATTAATGAATTTATTTGTTCAGGATCATGCATGCTGATATATATATATTATATCACTCACTCACTCACTCAGTCCCATGTCCCAAAGGACGTAGGGGGGACATGAGAGAAGACGCAACAGAGATCTTTTTCCATGCTTCACGATCCTGTGTGGCTAGTAGGAGGTGTTGTAGGGGTTGGGCGGTCCAGTCTTTGATGTGTCAACCCATGATTTCTTTTGGCGGCCTCTTCTTCTCTTGCCCTCGACTGTTCCTTTCAGGATGGTTTTATAAATTTATTTATTTATTTATTCTTTTATATTGATGATAATGGAATAAGCACTCATGTGCATTTTTTACATCCAGTCCCGTGTGTACGCAGTTTTGTAAATATTGTCATCTGTTCCTGTCATCTGTATTAGAAATGGTGTGTGTGTTTGCATAAGTATGTACACAGAGTGTCATGTCTGTAATTTTTGGTCGCAGAGTGTGTGTTAATCAGAAACGAATGCTTCAGTTTGTTAAATTGAATTAAATGACTTAAGACATTTGTGGTTTGTTGTACAGGTGTTGTACAGTGGATATCAGCTTGTTCTGTATCATTTTTCTCTTTATTGCTGATTGTTACTGTTCTGTTATGACTTCAAAGGGGCAAAAAGAAGTAAATGTGTGTGGTGTTGAAGATAAATGATTTGTGAAATGAATGCATTTTATGTTCTGTTGCAGCCTGGGACCATGATTGAATGGGCAAACAATGGTAAGTCTGTATGTACAGCAATCTTTTACAATGTTAGCATTTCAAAAACAAAAAGTGGGTTATTGGGTTGGGTTTTTTTTCAGGTCACGGATGGTGAGATTTTGCACATGTGATCATTTATCCACATTGATGTGCTGATTTTTATGTTAGCAACAAAACAACCCAACACGTAGAAAAAGCCATAGTCATGAATTTCAAGAAGAAAGTTGTCACTTTTAGCCCATGACTTACAGTATACTCTGCCCATCTAAATATGTGATGCTCCACCACAAAATGAGTCACTTAGCACCTGACCCCCTTTCCAATAGGGGCCATTTTAGGCAGGTGAGGTCAGGTTATCAATTTTTAGATTTGATTGATTATAAAACTACAGTCATTGTTTCACCTTGTTATGAAATATTAAGTCATAATTTTGTGTCCTTTTGCTTTTAAACGTGTTTTAATAATACCCAAGCCCTCATTCTGATCACCTGTTACGATGCTGAACTTGTCAGTTTCTCATTTTGTCATTTCTTGAAGTCAAACAATTCAACTTGTAATAACTTTACATAGAATTGTCCGATTTTCAATCTGTTTTTTGTATTGTATAGCCCTTAAATGGCAAATTAATGACATTTCAATAACTAAAAATTTACCTCTTGTGCAATGCAAAGAATCTGTTGTGGAGTGTCACATTTATCGTTGATAAACAATGTTTATTTTTTCTCCTGGGTCACATGAAGGGCGAGGGGCATCAAGAGCCGAGGCACCAACAACGAGCCTGTGGCGGCTATTTCACACAGATGGGGGAGCTGCCAGTGGTCCATCATATTTGGGGTAAGGAGCTCAGGACTGGGGCAGGATATATTTATTTATTTATTTATTTGTTCTTTTATTTTAAGGATAATGGAATAAGCACTCATGTGCTTTTTTTTTTGCATCCAGTCCCAGTGTGTATGCAGTTTTGTCAATTTTGTCATTTGTTCCCACAGGCACACAATGGCTACTCCAAAAGCAGGACGGGTTTTAACGTGTGCGCAAGATGTTCTGTGTGCGTTTACTTTCAGGGCCTCAGTTTACAGTCTCATCTGAAGGACTTTTTGGGGAGAATGGAGTCTGCACTAATGTTAATTCCAGGAGAAAATATCCCCTTGAACAGGAATTGAACCTGGGTCGTAAGATTACGAGCGCTAAGTGGTCAGAGCCACTCACTCTCCCTAGTCAAAGTTAAGCAGGATCAAGCATGGTTACCAGTTGGATGGGTGACAGTTTCGCGCCTTGGCTTCAGCACAGTCCCCCCCCCCCCCCCCCCCCCCCCCCCCCCCCCCCCCCCCCCCCCCCCCCCCCCCCCCCCCTCTAGTTCACCCAGCTGTAAATGGGTATCTGCTCTCTTTAAGATCAGGGAAAATTAAGCAGTGAGGGAGAGGAGATGGGCCCCACCCTCAAAACGCTGGCCCTGAGAGAAACAGTTTCTGATGCTAGCTCCTCTACGACTTCACAGGTTGTGGGACACCTTTACCTTTTAGCTCAGTGCTGTCCCAAACCCCAGTGATCGTTTCCAGTATTCTGTTGCCCGGCGACATCAGGTGGAGAATTTGCTGATGTGTCAGTGTGATGTGTTGATGTTACCATGTGATG
This sequence comes from Stramonita haemastoma, assembly GCA_030674155.1. Lineage (NCBI taxonomy): Eukaryota > Metazoa > Mollusca > Gastropoda > Neogastropoda > Muricidae > Stramonita > Stramonita haemastoma. The sequence continues at coordinate 6,619 of JASPKP010005341.1, read as the reverse complement.
TGTTAATATGATGTGTCAGTGTGATGCGTTGACGTGTCAGTGTGATGTGTCAGTATCAGTGTGATGTGTTAATATGATGTGTCAATGTGATGTGTATCAGTGTGATGTGTCAGTGTGATGTGTTACAGCCTACACTGACCTGGAAAGCCGAAAGGTACCCGTGAAGCAGCCTGGCAGCGACCTGGCTGGGATGAGTGTGTTGCCTATACTGGTCAGTGAGAGAGAGAAGGGGGGGGTGGGTGAAGTGAAGGGTGAGAGGGGGGAGAGTGAGAGGAGAGAGAGAGGGTGGGGTGGGTGAAGAGGGAGGAAGAGAGGAGGGGGGGGGGGGATGGAGAAGAAGAGGGAGAGAGGGAATAGAAGGAGAAAGAAAGAGAATGGGGGAGGGGGGGGGAGGGGGGGGGGGGCAAGAAGGTAGGGGGTCCAGAGAGAAGAGAGAGAGAAAGGACAGAGAAAACAACAAAAAATAAAAAGGAACCAAGTGTATCGCATTGCCTAGAATCCCTTGATAGTATGGAATTTTGTTTTGATGTGGATACCATGGGGAAAAGAGAAAGAGCGTATGTGTCGTGTGTGTGTTTTTGTGCAACTGTGTGTTTGTGTGTGTGTGTGTGTGTGTGTGTGTGTGTGTGTGTGTGTGTGTGTGTGTGTGTGTGTGAGGCTATAAACAACTAGATTGAATTGGATTGGAAGTATGTTTGTACTTGGTGCTTAAACACAAGCAGTGAATATCTGTGCATATAAATTTACGTGTTGTGTGCATGCCCAGTAAAGCACAGAATTTTTATAGATTTGTTTGTCAAAGTTTTAGGTATGCCTGTGTCATACTTTGATGTAACTATGTGAAAATTATTTTAATGGGATTTCTTTCTCTGTTGTTGCAGTGCCGTTGATTCGTCACATGCAGTCCAGAATCTTGATACCCACTCCCTTCTCTCCTCTGCAGTAGGCGAAGCGAAGAATGCACACGAACTTGTACAAAATGCTGCAATTTTGTTAACAGTTTGAACAGACATTACTACCAAGCATTATATTTGTTATTTTTCTGGAGGCTTTCTTCTTTTCTACTTTTTCGAATGAATCTCATAGAACTGATTTAAAGGTTGGTTTGTGTGCGTGAACAAAAATACAACAGTTGGGGGGTAATTATTATTTTTTATTTTTTTTATTTCATACTGTTTGTTGTTTATTGTTGATGATGATCCTGCTGTTACTATAATTAACATCATCATTGTTTTTGTCAGTGTTGTGATGTTGTGCTTCTGTAGAATGTGTGTGTGTGTGTGTCCATATTTTTTGGGTAATATGTTACGATTTTTATTGTGACTTGTTAGTTTTTGTCCAGTTTTAGTGACAAACTTTTCGGTTTTGTTTTTGTTATTGTGCAATGTCAATATTTTCCTCCTCTTTTTTTTTTTTTTTTTTATTTTAATTGTGATTTGAAAGGGAATTATCTACATAAGATGAAGGTAACATTTTATATCTATGAATGTACATCTTGTCATTGGTTATGAGTAGTTGCACCATACATACTTGAATGCATGCACACACAAACACACATAAATGTCTGCAAAATCACATGCGTTCAGGTGCATAGTTGCGTACATGCATGAACAACAGATGATTAGTCGCGCACAGACACACACAAATTTAAAAGAAAAAAAAAAAAGAAAAGGTTTGATTGTACAAACTTTCAATTTGCTAAAGAATTATCAAGACAAAAGATTCTAAAGAAGATGAATTCTTCCCCCCCCCCTCCCCAAAAGATATTGGGTTTTTCATCTGTAAAATCAGAAACTGTATTATACAGATTTGTAGATAGTTGTTTTCTTTGTCCTCATGTGTATGGGGGGCAGGGGGAGTGTAAATAAACAGTTCATTCAGTTTTCTTTTGGTTAATCAAAGTTATTCCAAACAGCTACACTAACTGTCAAAATCCAGACCACCATTAGAAAAGTGTCCAAGCCAAAAATTGCACATGTGTGGAAGTAGAAGTGTATTTATGAAAGAGGAGAGAGAGAGAGAGAGAGAGAGAGAGCAAGGAGAAAAAAGCTCATTTGAACCACTGCACACACAACTATGCGTTGTACACAATGTAGAGGCGCGTAGTTAAAAGCAATACCGCCAACAACCCAGCCGAGGTCAGATCATCTGTATGCCTAGTAGATGGCTTGCAAGGTTTGAGGCCTGGATTTAGCACAATTATGTCCTCTCCACAACTTTGCCGCAATTCTTTCCTCTCCACAACTTAGTACAATTCTTTCCTCTCCACAGCTTAGCAACAATTATGTTCTCCCTCCAAAACTTTGGCAATTCTTTCCTCTCCATAACTTCATCTCATACAGGCTCCAACCCTCTTTTTAACTCATTCTCTCTGATTATTCTGGTTTAAGGAATGTTTGTCACTAATGTACAATTTTTTGTTGTTGTTTTTGTCCAGGGAAGATGCACACCATAATGATACCAGATGCTCATACTATAGGCTGGGTTGGCTTATGTGGTCTCTCTTTCAAACCAACCACCAGAAGAGATTTTGCTGGTGTGTGTGTGTGTGTGTGGGGTGTGTGTGTGTGTGTGTGTGTGTGTGTGGTGTTTGTGTGTGTAAAGATGTGTTTGTGTGTGACCTGAACTTCTGTACATGTCACCTCACTTATCTTACCTGTCGGCACAACTGATTTCAGTGTTAGCCACTTTAACCCAATGATAATGATTGTGTAGCAGTAACAACAAGTTATCAATACTACCAGCATTATTTTCACAAAATAACTATGCAGGAAAGACACTGTACACTCTTCAATCAATGTCATAACAACAAGCTTTTGACATTTGTTTGAACTAACTTGCAGCAGATTTTTTTTCAAATTTTTTTTTTTATAGTAATGATTCTTACTAACAAGCAGAGTTGGTGAAAGGCAGAGAAGAAAACTTGCCAGGCTGAGTAAACGGGGGGGGGATAAAACTAAACGTCAGCAAGTTTTAAAGAAATAGATAAGGTGTTGGTTTCTTGAATCTGGCTTTTCCTGCTGAAGCTGTGAGATAGCAGCCAGAGCTGGTTGGTTTGTGTGCTTCTTTTCATTCTAACTTACAGCTGACACTTGAAGCCAAATGAATTTAACCGCTTTGTACCCCTGAGTGCAGCTGCACTGCACTGCACTCTCTACAGACCAGCCCTATAACGGCTGTGTGCAGTGTGCACAAGGTTATTGTGGTCAAATCATCATTTTTTTTAAATCCAGATTGAAGCCCCGAACCATAAACAACATCCAGCCAACTAAAGCTAACAAGTTAAATTGACCAAGTGAGGAATACAGCTGAATGAGAGAGTGAAAATGTAACTGCTGTGTTGCAGAAAAATCCTTACCATATGTTTTTCCTGCTTTGATCAATGTTGCTGAGGTAAAAGAGGTTTTGAAATATTAACGACTAGGTGCATAAGCTAAGTAAATGCCATTCTGTTATGTATTTATTGCTGAAGTAAAATAAGTTTAAAGCTTTAAAATGCTCTGCTGCATGTTTCACATTTGAACGAATCAAAGTTGTTGAGTAGATAGAAAATGATATGCCATGTTCCATGTTGGGATTTTTCCCCCAATCCTTTCAAGCTGCATTCCTATGTTTTTGTGTTGGTCGATAGTGTACTATTTTTTTATGAATGTACTCTATATTTGTTTGCTTCCTTAGTAATTTTTTTTTAACCCAAGTCCTAATTTCAACAGATCCCCTTATGATTCCTCAGGTGTTTTTTTCGCAATGCTATTCATATCAACAGAAATTTTTTCCTCTTTCGTAGCATCTTGAAAACTTCGGGAAAGCCGTATTTGTGGTGCAGTTGGGATTTTTTTTTTATTTGAATGTGTTTTTCCCTCAAGCAAATTGCCCCCTTTTCTTCCAAAATGTCCGTTTGTTATAAAATTTTGCTGGCCAGTTTGGCTTCACAGCTACATCCATTTTGGCCATCGGGGAAATGTATAGCTTTGTGATTGCTCTTGCTTTAGCTGGTTGCTTTCTTACCGAACTAGGCTCCTAGTCCTGCTGTGTAAATAAGAACCAAAAGGCGTTGCACTGCTGTCACAAATTGTATGGCTGCTGTATTGAAAGCCATCGACAATCATGGAGAGGCTTAATGTAGAGGGGAGTGGGATTTGAAATGGAAGAAAAAAGGCAAGAGCTGAAGTTGTGATTGTTTTTTTTCCCATTTTTTTCTCTCTTTTTTTGTAAAATTTTCTCTTTTTTCCTTTCTTTTTAATCTCCCTCAGTCACCTAGTAGATTTGAGCAGTTAGTCATTTTCCATCACTGGACTGCAGAGTTTTGAATATAATCTCTGATTAATTTTTAACACGAAAATGGTGATTTCTCTAAAAGATCTGTACCCTTGTTGCTGGGTGTTGTGGGGTTTTTTCCTGTCTTTTTTACAGCTTCTGAAGAATGGGTAGATGTGAGAATGTTTTCCATGTCTTATCCTTAGGCCTCTATCAAAGAATTTTGTTGACTGTGATGTATCATTTTTTTTTTAAATAGTGCATAATTCATAACCACAGTTGAATGGAAGGACTGGTCTGTTTTTGTTTTATGTTTGGGTTTTTTCACTACTGTTTAGGACTAACAATGTTCTTTGTTGTGTTTTGAGAGCGCAAATTATTTTACTGTATTAGCTTGTTAGACTGTCATGAAAAGTAGAGCACTTTATTCATTTTAAAAAAAAAACATTACTTTTTTACATATGCATAGTTAAGATATTTTAATGGTGTAGAGTACACATGCTTGCATGCATATATATATATATATTTTATATATTATTTATATATTAATATATATATATATATTATATATATATATACTATATGTGTGGGGTGTGTGTGTGTGTGTGTGTGTGTGTGTGTGTGTGCTCTATGTGTGTGTGTGCTCTGTGTGTGTGTGCTCTAGTGTGTGTGTGCGTGTGTGGAACTTGTATGTGTTTTGGAACAACAGGGTAATTATTGTGGGGATGTGGTATTTTATTTTTTTATAACAAGAAACAGGTGAAGAAAAGGGAGGAAGAGAAGGGTTGTTTTTTTAATGTGAATTGTGATAGACTTGATCTGTTTTTAAGTTTGATGGAGTTTGATCTGAAAGAGACAATTTTATTAGCATGAGTTTATTTGTTTGTGGTGTTGTTGTTTTTTGTTTGTTTTTAAGGCTTTTTATGCCTCACCCTGTAAATCCTTTTTTAAATTTTAATTCATCCATTAGATATTGATTTTCATCATTTTACCACATATTCTTTACTGCTTGGTGTTCTTTTTTTCATGCCTTCAAAATATTCTCCATTGTGGTTGTGGTCTTTGAAAATATCCTAAACTTCAATTTTTAAAAGTTGTAATATGTGATTTTTTTTCATGTATATTTGTTGCTGTGGTTTCCATAGTGGTTGTTTACAAATTATTGTGTGTAGAGGGGGAGAGGGGTTCTTCAGTTCAGTTTGAACGTATTTTATTTTAACAACAGAGTGAAAGTCTCTATGTCTTTTTCTTGTAACATACTGTTAGAAAACCGATATTGAAAAAATTGTTGATGATGTTCTAAAGGTTGCTTTTTCTTGTTGTTAGCCCTGAGTTCTTTGGCTCCTGTGGGGCTGTATTATTCGTTCCCTTTTTCTGATGTATTGTAGATAGCACACTCTGTTTGTGGTGTTTTTCCATTCATTCTCCGTCGTCGCTGTATGTTAGAAATCCAACGTAACAGTCAGATAGAAGGAAAAAGATAATGATGTCGCATGTTGTTAAAATCTTGAACGTTCTTTTTTTTTTTTTTTTTTTTTTTTGCAGAGAAATATTTTAGTTTTGTTGTTTGTTCCTAGTTCAGGTTTTGAATGTTTGATTTTTTTCTTTGGAATAAGCACCTGTTAACTCCTCAAGGGGGAGTGGTACACTTGAAAGTAGGCTGGTGTTTGTCGTAGGGGTTGATTGGATGCAGCTTTTGAGTGGAGTTGTTGTTTAATATCTTTAATGATAAGCATAAAAGATAATGTGATAAGTGTATGAATTAACACAACATCTAAAACTATCAGTTTTCCTGTCCCTAATGTATATGTGGTGCTGAAAGCACATTTCCTTCATACAGTTTACAGTTTTACATGATGTTCAACGTATATGGTATATGATTGTCCTTATTGTGGTAATATTTATACCGTTTCCTGTACATCAGCATTATTGCACATGGTTACAATGTTTATTTGCACCTGTACAAGTGTATCTCAGTTGGCAGTATTGTAGTAATGATACAGATCAGGTTTTAGGGCAACCGCCTGCACCACCTTGCACAACTGGGTTTTTTTTTGTTGTTGTTTTGTTAACAATCTTTGTTGCTAGGATTTTTAGTTCTAAAACCCACAATAAGGGTCTGAAGTTTAAACACTTTGAAACGAAAAATAACAGCTTTTTGGATGTATACCTTAAAGTGTTTAGGGGTTATGAATGAATTTTTGTGAATCCATAACTGACAGTCTTTAGTGTAAAAGCAACCACAGATTCCTGCATTTTTGAAAGAATGGTGATCAAACATTTTGGATTTCGTCATAGTGGTGGGATCCAAATGACCAGGCTTTCGTGTTAAAGAAACCACAGATTCCTGGCTATGAAAAGA